>BSBK01004033.1:0-70000 GCA_027943335.1 Chamaecyparis obtusa
TGTGTGTGTGTGTGTGTATATACATATATACATATATATATATATATACATATATATATATATACATATATATATATACACATATATATATACACATATATATATACACATATATATATACACATATATATATACACACATATATATATATATACACATATATATATATACACATATATATATATATACATATATATATATATATATATATATATATATATATGTGTGTATATATATATATATATTGAATACAAATAGTCCTCTTAGAAATTTCTTTATATAACATAATCTGACCAGTATTAAGTTTTAGATACTAGATGGATATAATCCATAATATCTTTAATAAGCAGATCGTTGTTCACATCAGAAATTAATGAATTGGTATCTTGTCACATACATATCAGATTACAGCTTATTCCATTATCCTATTTAAGTCATGCTCTCCTTGAACACTTACCTTACTGACTATTGATGTATTATAGCTTTGGTTGGTAAATCTACATCGATGAAAGAATAATTGATATATAATTATTATAATTACTTGTGTATATCGATATATGTATATGTATAAATATATATAATAATAATGTACATTATTATATATACATCTATACATATTACATATAAATATTGATTAATATAATATCCTTTTTAATAAAATGGTGATCAAATTTATATAAGAAGCTGATCATTGGTATTGACTTAGTATTGATAATGTTATTTGTTAAAGTTGTTTATTGCAGCCACCGATATGATTATCGGGCTCTTTGTTTTAAACTAAAATTAGTTCCAAAATGTGGAGTCATGTCCATGATGGAACATGACTACACAAGGATTCATGTTCCATCGTGGACATGATTCCAATTGTAGGCCCAAATGGTTACCGCAACACATACAATCTGCAGTCTCAAAGTCTCCATTACTCCCTATCTTTTAGCAGTTCATAAATATCTGATTAATAGCATTTGTTGTTTGATTTTCACAAAAAAAATATTGTCATATGCATTTCTGGTTATCTTAGACCGAATAGAAAATCATATTCTATATTGATAGTAATTAGTGTTGGATGAAATTTATACATCCAAATTAATTTTCAGAATTGAATCGATAGTGTGTTCATCAAAAGTATAATCTTAATATTCTCCATCCACATATATGATATGTAAAGTTTAACATTGACACAAGGCATAAGAAAATAATCATAATAAAAGACTATAAGAGAATATTACCGTGCACACTGATCTATCATATATAATACAACAGAGTTCATAGTATATAATATAACAAACTAAACCTTTCTTTTTTTATCTCAAAAGTTGGAGGATGAGACTAAAAGTAATGTACAGTCAAGGTATACACCAGTCAAATTAGATAGATGCAAAGATTGGATTTAAGATTGTTTCCTTTTCATGCATAATGAGTATGTTAGAATGGTTATTTTTTATCAAGTTGAATCCATTCATGAGTGTCTTAGGGTGTAGAGGAAGTTGGTGTGTTGAAACACAACCAACTGTGACTGTTCCTGCACAATGCACCAATGAAATACCATGAGGACAGGGTAATGAGATAGTACTTAATGTTTTCCATGAATGGAAGGAAGTTGTGAAGGATGGATTGTCATTATGTTATGTGTTTCAAATGTTCTTGAATGCAGGGTAGATAGTGAAGTGGAAGAACATTCTCAGATTACTTGGATAGCCCGGTTTAAGGGTCACTAAAATATGTTGTCAATGATGATAGCATTCATTACAGTTGCATGAACTCTTGTAATTGCTCAAATGTTATTTCATACTTCTCTTATATAATACTATATAACACTACCATTATGCCATTCTTTTAAATGAGAAGTAAGGAATGGAAAAATCAAGGATTAAACTATCTTAGTAGCAAATATGGTGATAGCTTAGGCATTCAATACATGTCACATTTGAAATTATGTGCAGTGATTTTTCATAATAAAAATTTATATGGTGAAGGATATTGGTTTTGTGGTCAGCACCCTCATTTGTGAAGGAATTTTTTTTTCCTTATGTAGGCTATGAAAGTAATTTCAAGGGTTTTCTTCTTTATTAAACATCTAGGGTACAGTCAGTTTAATAGTAGTTTGACATAAAATATATGAAGGCTACTTAGTTTATCTTAGGGATAGAGATAATTTAATTTTAACTTTGGTTGTGTTAACAGAACTATGTTGACTTTATTTTGTAGTTGTTTAACATGAGAGTTTGTAGATTAATAGGAGTTCACAGATACTAGTGTGCCATAGTTGCCCATCTATAACTAGTGAGATGCACATAACTCATGTACCTCATGCTAGTGTGCTTGGATACCTTGTATACACTATTTTTCATTAGAATAGACATTATCCAAATAGTGAGTATTTATATAAAGTGCTATAACACATAGGTGGTCCTCCTTTTACACCTATTAATAACAATGACAAACCTCATAGGCGATTGGATAATGTCTAGTCTAATCCAAGCACACTAGCATGAGGTACATGAGTTATGTTCACCTCACTGGATATAGATGGGAATTAATGGTCAATTGAATGATACATTCCCATAAAAATGTGAACTCCTATTAATCTACAAACTCTCATGTTAAACAACTACAAAATAAAGTCAACATAGTTCCTTTAACACAACCAAAGTTAAAATTAAATTATTCAAAAAAGGGTTTGTGTTTTGAGTTAATTGGTTTATGTAAATCTGTTTTAGCAACCATTATCTTGATAAACTCTCTATTTGGTTTCAGCACCCATGTTAGTTTTGAAGTAAATAGTGGTATAATATCATTCGGGTTTTCTAAATTGTGGTAAAGTTTTGTGTTATACCTGTATGGATCAAGGGTAAGGTTTTAGTCTCTATAACCTATGTGGATAGTTCTTGTTTATATCCCTATTTCATATTTAGTATTGAAAGTATTGAAGTTGACTAGTTCTAGCTCAAGTATAGTTAAATTGTCTTTGCTGCCCTAGAATGACATCTTTGCTCAAACCATTGATTGCAAACATGTTTTAAGTACTTGAATCTACAATAGAACAATAGTGGTGAATGTATGATTATTATAATCATATGATTATATGTTATAATATTTATGTAATAAATGTAGTAACAATGGTATGGTGCATTATTGATATAGGTGAACAGTCTCACAATAGGTAGAGATAATCATGTCATTGTCTCTCTCTCAAGGGTGATATATCTATGCTACAGATTACCTATCCCCATCATAAAATGCATTTAGATTGTCAACCAGGGACGTAGACTTGAAATGGGACAGCATAGTTTGTGCACTAAGTTCCTTTTAGGAGTCAAAATACATATGCTGCAGGAAGATAAAATGCATAAAAGGAATCTATACTATTGCTGTAGGAAAGTAAACACACTTGACTATTGAATGGAATTACTACAGAAAACATACGAAATGAATATAAGTCTGTTTAACACTCAAGACATTCACTATACTCGTCTCTGCAAATTCTGCAAGAACAACCACAGATATAATGCTCCAGGAGTAAACAGTAGCTCTATTTGAAAATAGGAAAAGTACAGAAAGAAAATCTATTCTACCTTCATCTAATCCACCTCCCAAGTGGGTCCCATTGGTTGGCTTCTGCTAACTACTCAACAAAAGAAAATAAACCAAAATCACTCTTCCATTAAAATCTTCTTAACTAGTTACATAACTAAATAACTCATGAAGAGAAAAAATAGAGTAACTTCTATTATATTGAATACATCATTCTATATTTCTCCATTACCTACTAAATCGGTCAAAACCCCTTTATCTCAAGGATCGACACTTATTGAAAACATAACAGAAAAGTCTCATTAAATCTTGCCACATACAGAGGAGATAGGACAACCATAACATGATGCAATTACTGATGTCAACAGAATAACAGTTCTGAGGAAATGTAGCAGGACTAATTCCCTATATTTTCTAGAACAACAACTCCTTCTAAGCTTGACACCACCATCAGAATCATGTTGAATTCTCTCGCCATAGTTGGTCTTCTAACTCCCTTCTTCAATGCAGATGCGTCGCTCTTCATACCACTATGTGTTTACCTGAAAGGTTAGTACATTCAGTACATATATGCAAGTCAACATTTCAACTCCTACTTAGATGTTAGAACACATCTTGAAATAATTATATGAAATATTGCATTATATTTATAATAGTTAGCAAAACATATCATTCAAGCTGCCCTTAGATTTTGTGGCTTTGGCTATACTTGGCATAGGTTCACATAAGTATAAGTAATCAAATGTCTTCGAAATGTTTGTCAAAGTATCAACAAAACATAAAGATCATAACAAAATTGAGTCAATAATTAGACTCATCATCTGCCCCCTACTAACAAAATGCTTGTCCTCAAGTAGTGTATCTCCTTGTAATTGTCCTAAAATCTCCAACAGTAGTCTTTACCTTCTTTCTGCTTCTGAAAGTGTAGTAGAACCCCCTTGTGCATAGCTAGTCCTAGAAATGGCTAAGGAAGGGACAATTTGTTGCACCCCTTCCTAATAATTTCAAGTGAAGGATCACCCGACCTGGAAAATTGAGCACAAGATGACCTAGCGTCATGCTCGTTTGGATAATGTTTGCCCACAACTGGTAATCTCGTAACTTCTGCAATTATTTCTTTAGTGGCCACAACTATCAATCCCCATACTATTTCTTTCCCTTCTTCAAATGTACCCATGAATTCCGTAGCAACCTCCTCATTAAACTCTGTCAGCTGCAGAAAATAACCAAGCCAGCCACATGCATTGAACCTACGGACTGCCTCAACATCCACTAACAAAATACCATGAACAATTGGTTCATGTCTCTGTAAATGTCCGCCCATCTTAATAGTGCCTAATTCCTAATTCTCAACTCTCTAACCCACTGCTAAACTTTCAGTTCTTCTGCAAATTCCCTCTTTTGAAATGCAATTGTGATTCTTGAAGAATGTCAATATTTTCGCTTGCATTAGCTTTGTTTTACTTGACACGAACTATAATAATGGCATTAATTTCATAAGACATCAATACCTTTAGTGTGACTTACCTCAAAAATTAATTATGATCCTTTTGAAGTCATGTCAAGTTCAGGAAATCAGAATTTGAAAGTACAGGGAAATGTGCGAAGGATTTAAAAATCACTGGAATGCAGCCTAAGTACAACAATGATATGACGGGGGTATGACAAGGATAGTCTAAGAATGACACTTGGAAGTTAGAACACTTCCCTTGCCCCCTACGAAAGTTGAACAAGTGTCCTCACTTGTTATATTTGGCACAAGGTTGGGAAACTGGCTTAGTGCTTATATTATATATTTAATGCAGTACTAGATATAATTAATTAAACCTGTGAGCTAAAAATAAGTAAAGAGTTAGAAAGTTGTACCTGGCGATGAATTATCATACACAAATGTGAGTTGATGAGAGTGTTGATTCTGATGGCCGCTTAAGATTGCTGACATGGCATTTTATTGAAAGCATTTGAAAAGAGAAAATGTGGGTGACATGGAAGGTGGGTGGGTGGTAGATATAGAAATGAGATGATTTGACAAGAAGAATATATAAAAATGAATGAATTAATATACCTCATTAAATGAAGTTTTATTATGAATGCTTAGAGAAAGCATGTCATGGTGAGGCTGCAGGAGGAAGGCTTTCACCTTCTGCTGCAGGAACTATTTCCTGAGAGTCTTTTAAACTAGGCATGTTGAACAGTTGTAAGAATTCTTCTTTGGTTTGGGGCTTGTGATACAAATGCAAGTGGTGTCTATTGACTAGTAGCTTAAATTGTACTAGATCAAGTGTGGTTAGCTGAACTACTCTATTATCAAAGACATGTTGAATCTCATAGAGTCTGAGCCATCTAGTTTGCAGCTTTCCTAGGTTCTCCTTATATATGGAATCATATAATAAAGACCAATCACCTACTTGGAATTTCTTATTCTTGATATGTGAATCATGCCATCTTTTCCTTTGGTTCTATATTAGTTCTATTCTCTCTAACGCTGACTTGTGCATTTCATCCACGGAGTTAAGATGGAGGAGACGTTCTGCTTGTGCTACAGGAAGATTGATGTTTAGCTCAAGTGTTGTGTGCAATGTTTTGTGTTCAAATTCTATGGGTAACATTGCTTCTTTCCCATACATCAATTCAAATGGTGTGAACCCTGTTGTTGTCTTTCATGTGGTACAATAAGCCCATACTACTTTTGGTAATCGGCTTCTCCAATCCTTGCAATGCAACTATACTATCTTTGTTGGTATGGCCTCTATTTCTATGTTTGTCACCTATGCATGTCTATTGGCTTGCTAATGATAAGGACTGGACTTCCGATGCCTTATGCTATATTCCTTCATTAGCTCTGTGATCAAGTTTGATGTGAAATGTGCTCCTTGGTCAGTGACAAGCTCTCTAGGGACTTCATATCTGGTAAATATTTCTTCATATAGAAACTTAGCTACTTTTTCATCTCTTGCATTTCGCGTAGTTTTCACTTCCACCCACTTTGTCAGGTAATCTGTACAAACCAAGATGTAAGATTTTCCATTTGATGGTGGATCAATTGCACCAATGAAGTTCATTCCCCACTTGTCAAAAGGTGTTATTACTACCTATGGATTGAGTGGCATCTCATCTAATTTCATTGGTCGGCCCATCCTCTGACATTTCTCACATTTTTTTGTATAACTAGCTGCATCTTTGTGTAATTGAGGCCAATAATATCCTGTGGTTAAGATTTTCAGGGTTGTCTGCTTTGCTACAAAGTGACCTCCACAAGGCTCATCGTGACAAGCATGGAGTATATCATATACCTCATCTTCTCTTACACAACTCATAATCTAATCTGGACCAGTGTAAAATAGATTGTTATCTATCCATGAAAACTAAAAACTTTTCTCTGCAAGCTTTTTCTTGTCTTTCTGAGAAAAATGTGGGGGCATCTTATTTGCTGCTAGATAATTGGCTATGTCTGCATACCATGGGTTCTTGATTGCTATATGGAATAGGTGTTCATCTGGAAATGTATCTTCAACCTGAGCAGTGTCTTCATCAGTATTTTGTAGTCTAGACAAGTAGTCAGCAACTACATTGGCCTTCCCTGGCTTATCAACAATTGTTATATCAAATTCCTGCAATAGTAAGAGCCATCTTGCCACCTGCCTCTTATAGCAGGTTTGTTCATCAAATATTTTATTGTAGAGTGATCAGTGTGAACAAAAATAAGATATCCTATGACATAATGTCAGAATTTGTTCAATACATAAACTACAACTAGGAGTTCCTTTTCAGTAACTATGTAGTTCAATTCAGGGCCATGGAGGCTTTTACTGATATAGTAAATTGCATTCTCAAGGTTACTAGACTTTTGTCCCAGCACAACACCTATGTCATAATTAGATGCATCTGTATGGATGTGGAATGGAATAGACCAATTTGGCCCTTTTAGGACCGGTGCAGTGGTTAGGAGTTTCTTTAGCTGCAGGAAGGACTCATCACATGCTTGTGTCCACTTAAATTTAGCTTCTTTGGTAAGCAGTGTATACAGAGGGCTAGCAATTTGACTAAAATTTTGAATAAATCATCTATAGTATCCAACATGTCCTAAAAAGATCTTACATCTTTTTGTTTAGTAGGGGTAGGTAGTGTAAGTATTACCTCTACTTTAGTTGGGTCCACTTGAATTCCTCCTGCTAAAATGAAATGTCCAAGTACCACTCCTTCCTGCATCATCATAAAGCATTTTTCACTATTAAGGGATAGATTATGTTCTTTACACCTGATTAGTACCTTTTCAAGATTCTTCAAAGCCTCAACAAATGTTACTCCAAATTCTATAAAGTCATCCATATATATCTCCATATAGTCATGTGATATGTCAGCAAAAATGCTAATTATAGCTCTTTGAAACGTTGCTGGAGCATTACACAATCCAAAAAGTAGAACTGAATATGCATATGTCCCCCATGGACATGTGAATGTAGTCTTCTCCTGGTCCTCTGGAGCAATAGTTATCTGATTCTAGCCACTATATCCATCAAGAAAGGAAAAGTACTTCTTACCGGCCAAAGTATCAAGTACTTAGTCAATGAATGGTAGTGGCAAATGATCTTTCTTGGTAGCTTTATTTAACTCCCTGTAATCCACCAAAATCCTCCATTTGCCTCCCTTTTTGGGTACTATAACCAAGGGTGATACCCACTTACTATCAGATATAGGATATATAAAGCCAGCATCTAGTAACTTTTGCAATTCTATTTTGACTATCTCCCTTAATGCTAGATTTATCCTTCTTTGAGGTTGGCGAAGGGGTAGGCTACCTTCATTGATATATATCCTGTGAGTACATAATGTTGGGGTTAATCCCTTCATGTCCCCATAATCCCATGCAAAGGATTTCTCATGTGTTTGCAGCAATTTAGTGAGTTGTTCCATTTGTTGAGGAAACTTGTTATTCACATGGAGATTATGACCTTTAGAAAGCTCAATAGTAGTTGTAAGGTCAAACATGGATACTTTAGGTATATGACTTGTGGTTACTTCACTTGGTAGCAACTAGTGGATAATATTAGGTTCTGAAGGTAACACACAATCCTTAGGATTATCTTCATATGTACTTAACTCCAAGACAGAACTCTCAGACACATCTTTGATTACAACATAGTCATTGTTAAGAATGCTCCGAATGACTTCATCCTCCTCTTGCAGCTTTAGAAAGGCTTTCCTATGTAACATCATGAGCTGAACCAGAGAATTTAGTTCTTCTTCCCCATCTCCTAAGTCTAGCCATATAGGTGTACTCAAGTCTGGTTGTGGTTGAGATGGAGGATACAATGTTAGTTTCTTAGTGGCTTGCCCATTTGAAATTGTCATGTTCCCTAATCTACAACTTATGTTTGCATCAACTATTGCTAACCATGGATGTCCCAAAATAATAGGGTAACCAGCAAGGTTGACTTTTGGTGAAAGGATCATGAAATCAGTAGGGTACTCCCAAGAATTTAAGGCAACTATTATATCTTCTATCATTCCATCAGGAGTACCAGTAGAGCTATCTGCTAATTTTAATACTGTTGGAGTAGCTCTCAACCCTTCAATACTAAGCTTATTCATAGTATCCTTAGTCATTACATTAATGGAAGCACCTAAGTCTATTAATGCATTTTTGACAGACTGGCCATTAATGATTATATTCACAACTGGACTCCCTGGATCTAAATATTTTGGTATCACCAGTTTTCCTAGCATGATATTAACTAATTGTCCTATATCATGAACTGCTGTAGGATCCTTTTTCTTTCTCCCAGGATTTTTAAGACAAGCTTTTTTCTTTCCATAAACTGGAACATCTTTTATTGCTTGAAATAGGGGAATCTGGACATGCATGTTCTTAAGCTGGTCAATGATATCAAATGGCTAATCTTTTTCTTTTGGTATGGGTTTCTCCATGTTGAGCCTTTGAGGAAAAGGTGGTTTAACTAATGTTTGAACATTAGTTGAGTTGGAAACATTTTCTAATGCAACAGTATTTGGCAAATCATTCTCTAGCATTGGTACTGTTGCTACAGGAAGGTCTGGCAAATCAGTGATAAGGGGTGGTTCAAGTGCTGGCATGGTAGTACCTTATCTTAGGTGTATATCAGCTGTATCAAGTGCATAGGTAGGGTACTACTGAGCATCAGTAGCATATATTTTCTACTATGGCTGTTGACTATTTTGATTTGGTTAACGTTGAGTAGGTAATTGCATCTTCTTTTGGGGTCCTACATTTGGAGGTGGTGGCATTATTGCAAGCATATTTGTTGAAGGTGGTAGAGGTGGATATCCAGGATTTGGGTTAGGCCATTGTTGAGGTCCTCTCCACTGGTTAGTAGGCTACCAATTTCCTTGTGGTTGTTGCCATTGGTTTGGAAATTGTGACCATTGGGGTTACTATGGAGGATACCATTGATTTTGTTGATTATTTGGCTAAGCATTATTCCAAGTGGGTGTGGATGACTTTGGACATTTTGGTTTTTCCACTAACTATTATATGGACTTGAAGTTTGTAATGGGTCTTAAGGTATACCTTGTCTCGTGGCCCATGGTCAGCGTTGAGCAATGAAGAATACTTGCTCGTCCTCTCCTTCTATCTTCGAGTACTCAGTTGGAAGATGTTGGTTCTCCAGGTTTGCGACCAATTTGCACTGACAATCCTTCTTTTGTTTACGACAATGAGGATAGTATTCAGCCATCTGCGCATCTGCATCTACATGTTTCTTCTTGGTGGTCATAGTGTCCAGGTGTGTAGCAACATCATTTATGATGTCTTGCTTGAATTATGATAACGGGTTTGAAATCTCCATCTTTGAAATACCAGTGCCACTCCCTTTATTTAGCGTTGAATGAAATCCTCTTTCTTTCTTGACTGTTGCTCTTGAATAGTTCATACAAATCTTTTTAAGGTCATCCCAGGAGGACTGAGATATATCACCTCTGGCCATGAGGTCCAGAGCTTCAAGAAAATTTTCATTCACTCCTCTTAGAAAAATTAGCTTCTGTGAATCCTGTTGCAATGCATGTTGCGGGTTCTTTTGTAGACTAAATAAGAAGTGTGATATGTAGTCCTCTAATGTCTCTTCTTCCCTTTGTGACATACAGAAGATGTCATCTCCTTTTGAATCACTTCCCTTGTAGTAGTCTTTATACTTCCTTAGAAAAAATCTCTCATTCCATCCCAATCAGCTATTGCATTAGCTCCTAAGCCCATGAACCATCTGAGGGCTGACTCCTTTAGTGTTGCGGGGAACAACTTAAGCTTATGACTATCAGTGTTGTAGTCAAAACTTCAACACAGTATGTCAAACTCGAACAAAAAGGTGTCAGGGTTTTCTGTAGAAAGTCCATAGAACTTTGGAAGTGATGTGTCAGGTATGTCCTTGAGGTTTGGATTTGTAATAAGGCTTGGAATTGGAAATTAAAATGTAGGAGTTTCCATTACTGGAGGTGTTGGATATTGAAACTATTGCGGGAAAGTATTGTTGACTGGAGGGTTTTGAGCAATAGGTAGTCTTGGAGTAGGATTATTATTATGAAAACTGGCCAATATTTCTGCAAAAGGACAGAGGTCAAATATTTCTTGGGTTTCTTCTTATTTTGTTGAAGATGATGCAACAAACTCAGGACTGGCGTCAAGATATGGTAATTCTTCTTCTCCAAATTCTTCTTTCAGTTTAACAGGCTCCTTTGGAAGAAATCTTCCATGAGCATCTCGCCTTCTTCGATGCATGCAAGTAAGTTGATGACTTGTGAAGCAAGCTCACAACTTCTTGATATTAACTAAAAATAGGAAACTAATCTAAAAAATAAATGACTCTTTTGAGGTTCCTAGTTTGACACCATCCCCAGCAGTGGCGCCAAAAATGAACAGTCTCACAATAGGTAGATATAATCATGCCATTGTCTCTCTCTCAAGGGTGATATATCTATGCTACAGATTACCTATCCCCATCATGAAATGCATTTAGATTGTCAACCCAGGGATGTAGACTTGAAATGGGACAGCACAGTTTGTGCACTAAGTTCCTTTAGGAGTCAAAATACTTATGCTGCAAGAAGATAAAAAGCATAAAAGGAATCTATACTATTGCTGCAGGAAAGTAAACACACTTGACTATTGAATGAAATTACTATAGAAAACAAATGAAATGAATCTAAGTCTATTTAACACTCAAGACATTCACTATACTCATCTCTGCAAATACTGCAGGAACAACCACAGATATAATGTTGCAGGAGTAAATAGTAGCTCTATTTGAAAATAGGAAAAGTACAGAAAGAAAATCTATTCTACCTTAATCTAATCCACCTACCAAGTGGGCCCCCTTGGTTGGCTTCTGCTAACTACTCAACACAAGAAAATAATCCATAATCACTCTTCCATTAAAATCTTCTTAACTAGTTACATAACTATATAACTCATGAAGAGCAAAAATAGAGTAACTTCTATTATACTGAATACATCATTATATATTTCTCCATTACCTACTAAATTGGTCAAAATCCTTTTACATAAAGGATCGAAACTTATTGAAAACATAACAGAAAAGTCTCATTAAATCTGGCCACATACGGAGGAGATAAAATAACCATAACATGTTGCAATTACTGTTGTCAATAGAATAATAGTTCTGAGGAAATATAGCAAGAATAATTCCCTATATTTTCTGGAACAACAACTCCTTCTAAGCTTGACACCACCATTGGAATCGTGTTGAATTCTCTCACCATGGTTGGTCTTCTAATTCCCTTCTTCAATGCAGATGCACCACTCTTCATACCACTCTGTGTTTACCTAAAAGGTTAGTACATTCGGTACATATATGCAAGTCAACATTTCAACTCCTACTTAGATGTTAGAACACATCTTGAAATAATTATATGAAATACTACATTATATTTATAATAGTTAGCAAAATATATCATTCAGGCTACCCTTAGATTTTGTGGCTTTGGCTATACTTGGCATAGGTTCACATAAGTATAAGTAATCAAATGTCTTGGAAATTTTTGTCAAAGCATCAACAAAACATAAAGATCATAACAAAATTGAGTCAATAATTAGACTCATCATCTACCCCCTACTAACAAAATGCTTGTCCTCAAGCATTGTATCTCTTTGTAATTGTCCTGAAATCTCCAATAGTAGTCTTTCCCTTCTTTCTACTATTGAAAGTTTAGTAGAACCCCCTTGTGCGTAGCTAGTCCTGAAAATGGCTAAGGAAGGGACAATCTGCTGCACCCCTGCTTAGTAATTTCATGTGGAGGATCACCCGGCCTAGAAAACTGAGCACAAGATGACCTATCCTCATGCTCATTTGGATAATGTTCACCCACAACTGGTAATCCTTTAACTTCCACAATTCTTTCTTCAGTGGCCACAACTGTCAATCCCCATACTATTGCTTTCCCTTCTTCAAATGTACCCATGAATTCCATAGCAACCTCCTCATTAAACTTTGTCAGCTGCAGAAAATAACCAAGCCAGCCGCATGCATTGAACCTAGGGACTGCCTCAACGTATGCCAATAAAATACCATGAACAACTGGTTCATGTCTCTGTAAATGTCCGCCCATCTTAATAGTGCCCAATTCATAATTCTCAGCTCTCCAACCCACTGCTAAACTTTCAATTCTTTTGCAAATTCCCTCTTTTGAAATGCAATTGTGATTCTTGATGAATGCTGATATTTTCACTTGCATTACCTTTGTTTCACTTGACACGAACTATAATAATGGCATTAATTTTAGAAGACATCAATACCTTTAGTGTGACTTACCTCACATATTAATTATGATCCTTTTGAAGTCATGTCAAGTTCAGGAAATCAGAATTTGAAAGTATGAGGAAATGTGCGAAGGATTTAAAAATCAATGGAACGCACCCTAAGTACAACAATGATATGATAGGGGTATGACAAGGATAGTCTAAGAATGACACTTGGACATTAGTACACTTCCTCTGCCCCCTACAAAAGTTCAACAAGTGTCCTCACTTGTTATATTTGGCACGAGGTTGGGAAACTAGCGTAGTGCTTATATTATATATTTAATGCAGTACTAGATATAATTAATTAAACCTATGTGCTAAAAGTAAGTAAAGAGTTAGAGAGTTGTACCTAGCGATGAATTATCATACACAAATGTGAGTTGATGAGAGTGTTGATTCCAGCGGCTGCTTAAGATTGTTGACATGGCATTTTATTGAAAGCATTTGAAAAGAGAAAATGTGGGTGACATTGAAGGTGGTTGGGTGGTAGATATAGAAATGAGATGATTTGACAAGAAGAATATAGAAAAATGAATGAATTAATATACCTCATTAAATGAAGTTTTATTATGAATGCTTAGAGAAAGCATGTCATGGTGAGGCTGTAGGAGGAAAGCTTTCACCTTCTGCTACAGGAACTATTTCCTGAGAGTCTTTTAAACTGGGCATGTTGAACTGTTGTAAGAATTCTTCTTTGGTTTGGGGCTTGTGATACAAATGCAAGTGGTGTCCATTGACTAGAAGCTTAAATTGTACTGGATCAAGTGTGGTTAGCTGAACTACTCTATTATCAAAGACATGTTGAATCTCATAGGGTCCGAGCCATCTAGTTTGCAGCTTTCCTAGGTTCTCCTTGTATCTGGAATCATATAATAAAGCCCAATCACCTACTTGGAATTACTTATTCTTGATATGTGAATCATGCCATCTTTTCCTTTGGTTCTATATTAGTTATGTTCTCTTTAACGTTGACTTGCGCATTTCATCCAAGGAGTTAAGATGGAGGAGACGTTCTGCTTGTGGTGTAGGAAGATTGATGTTTAGCTCAAGTGTTGTGTGCAATGTTTTGTGTTCAAATTCTATGGGTAACATTGTTGCTTTCCCATACATCAATTCAAATGGTGTGAACCCTTTTGTTGTCTTCCATGTGGTATGGTAAGCCTAGACTACTTCTGGTAATCAGTTGCTCCAATCCTTGCAATGCAACTGTACTATCATTGTTAGTATGGCCTCTATTTCTCTGTTTGTCACCTCTGCATGTCTATTGGCTTGTGAATGATAAGGACTAGACTTCTGATGCCTTATGCTATATTCCTTCATTAGCTCTGTGATCAAGTTTGATGTGAACTATGCTCCTTGGTTAGTGAAAAGCTCTCTAGGGACTCCATATCTGGTAAATATTTCTTCATTCATGAACTTAGCTACTTTTTCATCTCTTGCATTCCGCGTAGCTTTCACTTCCACCCACTTTGTGAGGTAATTTGTACAAACCAAGATGTAAGATTTTCCATTTGATGGTGGATCAATTGGGCCAACGAAGTCCATACCCCACTTGTCAAAAGGTGTTATTACTACCTATGGATTGAGTGGCATCTCAGCTAATTTTTTTGGTCGGCCCACCCTCTGACATTTATCACATTTTTTTGTATAACTGGCTGCATCTTTGTGTAATTGAGGCCAATAATATCCTGTGGTTAACATTTTTAGGGCTATCCACTTTGCTACAAAGTGACCTCCACAAGGCTCGTCGTGACGAGCATGGAGCATATCATACACCTCATCTTATTGTTGGAAATATAGATGCAATAACTGAGAGGGGGGGAGGTGAATCAGTTAACCACAAAAATATTACCACTGATCCCTTAAATATCTTAACAAATTATTTACTATGCCACTCAGTAAATATACAGAGAAATGTTGAAAACTTGATCCTTGAAGTGTGTAATAATTAAACTGTTCTTAAGCATTCATCACTGATTAACTTGCATGAATAAAGAAAATAACATGAATACAAGAGACACCAGATTTACTGTGGAAACCCAATATGGGAAAAACCACCAATGTAACTAGTTACTATTTTTCACTCTTCTGAAGTGATGCCTAGTTAGAAGCCAACCTGATAAAAGGTTACAAAACACATTGTTAGGTGTGACCTTGTTAGAGGATTTAATCACCCTGCTAGGAGTGGCCTTGTAAGAGGTCTTGAAACAATTCAATAGAACTGTTACCTTGTTAGAGGATTTACAAAATGGTTGTTAAACCAACTCGGTTAAGAGATTTTGATATCACTGCTACAATTGCTAGAGAGTAACAATGAAATAACCTGCAACTGAATTGCTGAATATAGATCTCTGTTCTGTTTCACTAGATCCTTTCTGATCAATTAAAACTTTGCTACTCCTCAAGGATATCTGACCATCCTTCAAAATTTGCACACACCTTTCTTCAAAATGATTTCTGCATGTTGTATATGTTTTATCCACCATTTGACCTTCTATATATATGTGCCATTTCATAATCATTTAGATTGACAAGTCGGCACTAATAATTATTATAACAGTCGGCTGGGAAAAACAAACTGTAATAACAAAATTCTTTGAAAGGGCTGACCTTGCTCGGTAAACATTAATCCTGAAAAGATTTCCTTCGGTGACCGAGAGAACTCCGTAACCACAGCAAATTCTGCAACATCCTTTGGAGACCGAGAGAGCTCGGTAACCACTAATTTCCTTCGATAACCGAGGAGGCTCGGTTAACACTGTTATCCTATCACGTTTCCTTTAGACACCCAAGAGAACTCGGTAGACACTAAAAATTGCCTAGCTGACCGACTGAGCTCGGTAGATACTGAGAATCACTTAGCTGACCGACTAAACTCGGTAGATACTGAGAACGATAATTGAAATGACATTTGTGTGACATCAAAGACAACACATAGCTAATCCAACAATGTCCTTTAGACAATTGTATCCAACAATCTTACACATCTTCTCATAATCTGATCTGGACTACTGTAAAATAGATTGTTATCTATCCATGAAAACTAAAAACTTTTCTCTACAAGCTTTTTCTTGTCTTTCTGAGAAAAATGTGGGGGCATCTTATTTGCTGCTAGATAATTGGCTATGTCTGCATACCATGGGTTCTTGATTGCTATATGGAATAGGTGTTCATCTGGAAATGTATCTTCAACCTGAGCAGTGTCTTCATCAGTATTTTGTAGTCTAGACAAGTAGTCAGCAACTACATTGGCCTTCCCTGGCTTATCAACAATTGTTATATCAAATTCCTGCAATAGTAAGAGCAATCTTGCCAACCTGCCTGTTATAGCAGGTTTGTTCATCAAATATTTTATTGCAGAGTGATTAGTGTGAATAAAAATAGGATATCCTATAACATAATGTCAGAATTTGTTCAATGCATAAACTATAGCTAGGAGTTCCTTTTCAGTAACTGTGTAGTTCAATTCAAGGCCATGGAGGCTTTTACTGATATAGTAAATTGCATTCTCAAGGTTAGTAGACTTTTTTCCCATCACAACACCTATGTCATAATTAGATGCATCTGTATGGATGTGGAATGGAATAGACCAATCTGGCCCTTTTAGGACTGGTGCAGTGGTTAGGAGTTTCGTTAGCTACAGGAAGGACTCATCACATGCTTGTGTCCACTTAAATTCAGCTTCTTTGGTAAGTAGTGTATATAGAGGGCTAGCAATTTGACTGAAATTTTGAATAAAGCATCTATAGTATCCAACATGTCCTAGAAAAGATCTTACATCTTTTTGTTTAGTAGGGGTAGGTAGTATAAGTATTACATCTACTTTAGCTGGGTCCACTTGAATTCCTGCTGCTGAAATCAAATGTCCAAGTACCACTCCTTCCTACATCATCATAAAGCATTTTTCACTATTAAGGGATAGATTATGTTCTTTACACCTGATTAGTACCTTTTCAAGATTCTTTAAAGCCTCATCAAATGTTACTCCAAATGCTATAGAGTCATCCATATATATCTCCATACAATTATGTGATATGTCAGCAAAAATACTAATTACAGCTCTTTGAAACATTGTTGGAGTATTACACAATCCAAAAGGTAGAACTGAATATGCATATGTTCCCCATGCACATGTGAATGTAGTCTTCTCCTGGTCCTCTGGAGCAATAGTGATCTGATTATAGCCACTATGTCCATCAAGAAAGGAAACATACTTCTTACTAGCCAATGTATCCAGTACTTGGTCAATAAATGGTAGTGGGAAGTGATCTTTCTTGGTAGCTTTATTTAACTCCCTGTAATCCACACAAATCCTCCATTTGCCTCCCTTTTTGGGTACTATAACCAAAGGGGATACCCACTTACTATCAGATATAGGATATATAATGCCAGCATCTAGTAACTTTTGCAATTCTGTTTTGACTATCTCCCTTAATGCTGGATTTATCCTTCTTTGAGGTTGGCAAAGGGGTATGCTACCTTCATTGACATATATCCTATGAGTACATAATGTTGGGCTTAATCCCTCCATGTCCCCATTATCCCATGCAAAGGATTTCTCATGTGTTTGTAGCAATTTAGTGAGTTGTTCCATTTGTTGTGGAGGAAACTTGTTATTCACATGGAGATTATGACCTTTAGAAAGCTCAATAGTAGTTGTAAGGTCAAACATGGATACTTTAGGTATAGGACTTGTGGTTACTTCACTTGGTAGCAATTGGTGGATAATATTAGGTTTTGAAGGTAACACACAATCCTTAGAATTATCTTCATATGTACTTAACTCTAAGACAAAACTCTCAAACACATCTTTGATTACAACACAGTCATTATTAAGAATTCTCTGAATGACTTCATCCTCCTCTTGCAGCTTTAGAAAGGATTGCCTATGTAACATCATGAGCTGAACCACATAATTCAGTTCTTCTTCCCCATCTCCTAAGTCTCGCCATATAGGTGTACTCAAGTCTGGCTACGGTTGAGCTGGAGGATACAATGCTAGTTTCTTAGTGGCTTGCCCATCTGAAATTGTCATGTTCCCTGATCTACAACTTATGTTTGCATCAGTTGTTGCTAACCATGGACATCCCAGAATAACATGGTAACCAGCAATGTTGACTTGTGGTGAAAGGATCATGAAATCAGTAGGGTACTCCCAAGAATCTAAGGCAACTATTATATCTTCTATCATTCCATCATGAGTAACAGTAGAGCTATCTGCTAATTGAAATACTGTTGGAGTAGCTCTCAACCCTTCAATACTAAGCTTATTCATAGTATCCTTAGTCATTACATTAATGGAAGCACCTAAGTCTATTAATGCATTTTTGACAGACTGGCCATTAATGATTATATTCACAACTGGACTCCCTGGATCTGAATATTTTGGTATCACCAGTTTTCCTAGCATGATATCAGCTAATTGTGCTATAACATGAACTATTGTAGGATCCTTTTTCTTTCTCTGAGGCTTTTTAAGACAAGCTTCTTTTATTGCCTTTCCATAAACTGGAACATCTTTTATTGTTTGAAACAAGGGAATCTGGACATGCATGTTCTTAAGCTGGTCAATGATATCAAATGGCTGATCTTCTTCTTTTGGTATGGGTTTCTCCATGCTGAGCCTTTGAGGAAAAGGTGGTTTAACTGATGTTTGAACATTAGCTGAGTTGGAAACATTTTCTAATGCAACAATATTTGGCAAATCATTCTCTGGCATTGGTACTACTACTGCAGGAAGGTCTGGCAATTCAGTGATAAGGGGTGGTTCAGGGGCTGGCAAGGTAGTACCTAATCTTAGGTGTATATCAGCTATATCAAGTGCATAGACATGGTACTATTGAGCATCAGTAGCATACATTTGTTGTTGTGGCTGTTGACTATTTGGATTTGGTTGAGGTTGAGTAGGTAATTGTGTCTTCTTTTGGGGTCCTGCATTTGGAGGTGGTGGTATTATTGCAGGCATATTTGTTGGAGGTGGTAGAGGTGGATATCCAGGATTTGGGTTAGGCCATTGCTGGGGTCCTCTCCACTAGTTAGTAGGCTGCCAATTTCCTTGAAATTGTGACCATTGGGGTTGTTGTGGAGGATACCATTGATTTTGTTGATTATTTGGCCAAGCATTATTCCAAGTGTGTTGATTATACTGTGGAGGACTTTGGACATTCCGATTTTGCCACTGACTATTATATGGACTTAAAGTTTGTAATGGGTCTTGAGGCATACCTTGTCTTATGGCCCATGGTTGGCATTGAGCAATGAAGAATACTTGCTCGTCTTCTCCTTCTATCTTCAAGTACTCAGTTGGAAGATGCTGGTTCTCCAGGTTTGTGACCAATTTGCACTAACAATCCTTCTTTTGTTTGTGACAATGAGGACAGTAGTCAACCAACTGCACCTCCGCGTCTACATGTTTCTTCTTGGCGGTCATAGTGTCTAGGTGTGTAGCAATATCATTTATGATGTCTTGCTTGAAGTCTGATAACAGGGTTGAAATCTCCATCTTTGAAATACTAGAGCCACTCCCTTTATTTATTGTTGAACAAAATCCTCTTTCTTTCTTGACCGCTGCTCTTGAATAGTTCATACAAATCTTTTTAAGGTCATCCCAGGAGGACTGAGATATATCACCTCCGGCCATGAGGTCCAGAGCTTCAAGAAAATTTTCATTTACTCCTCTTAGAAAAATTAGCTTCTATGAATCCTCTTGCAATGCATGTTGCGGGTTCTTTTGTAGACTAAATAAGAAGCGTGATATGTAGTCTTCTAATGTCTCTTCTTCCCTTTGTGACATACAGAAGATGTCATCTCTTTTGAATCACTTCCCTTGCAGTAGTCTTTATACTTCCTTAGAAACAAATTTCTAATTCCATCCCAATCAGCTATTGCATTCACTCCTAAGCCCATGAACCATCTGAGGGCTGACTCCTTTAGTGTTGCAGGGAACAACTTAAGCTTATGACTATCAGTGTTGTAGTCAAAACTTCAACACAGTATATCAAACTTGAACAAAAAGGTGTCAGGGTCTTCTGTAACAAGTCCATAGAACTTTGGAAGTGTTGTGGTAGGTATGTTCTTGAGGTTTGGATTTGTAATAAGGCTTGGAATTGGAAATGGAAATGTAGGAGCTGCCATTACTGGAGGTTTTGGATATTGAAACTGTGGCGGGAAAGTATTGTTGACTGGAGGGTTTTGAGCAACATGTAGTCTTGGAGTAGGATTATTATTATGAAAACTAGCCAATATTTCTGCAAAAGGACAGAGGTCAAATATTTCTTGGGTTTCTTCTTATTTTGTTGAAGATGATGCAACAAACTTAGGACTGACGTCAAGATATGGTAATTCTTCTTCTTCAAATTCTTCTTTCAATTTAACAGGCTCCTTTGGAAGAAATCTACCATGAGCATCTTGCCTTCTTTGATGCATGCATGTAAGTTGATGACTTGTGAAGCAAGCTCACAACTTCTTGGTATTAACTAAAAACAAGAAACTAATCTGAAAAATAAATGACTCTTTTGAGGTTCCTAGTTTGACACCATCCCTGGCAGTGGTGCCAAAAATGAACAGTCTCACAATAGGTAGAGATAATCATGTCATTATCTCTCTCTCAAGGGTGATATATCTCTGCTACAGATTACCTATCCCCATCATGAAATGCATTTAGATTGTCAACCCAGGGACGTAGACTTGAAATGGGACAGCATAGTTTGTGCACTAAGTTCCTTTAGGAGTCAAAATACTTATGTTGCAAGAAGATAAAAAGCATAAAAGGAATCTATACTATTGCTGCAGGAAAGTAAACACACTTGACTATTGAATGGAATTACTGCAGAAAACATACGAAATGAATCTATGTCTGTTTAACACTCAAGGCATTCACTATACTCGTCTTTGCAAATGCTGCAGGAACAACCATAGATATAATGTTGTAGGAGTAAATAGTAGCTCTATTTGAAAATAGGAAAAGTACAAAAAGAAAATCTATTCTACCTTAATCTAATCCACCTCCCAAGTGGGCTCCCTTGGCTTTTGCTAACTACTCAACACAAGAAAATAATCCAAAATCACTCTTCCAGTAAAATCTTCTTAACTGGTTACATAACTGAATAACTCATGAAGAGCAAAAATAGAGTAACTTCTATTATACTGAATACATCATTCTATATTTCTCCATTACCTACTAAATCAGTCAAAATCCCTTTATATCAAGGATTGACACTTATTGAAAACATAACAGAAAAGTCTCATTAAATCTCACCACATACGGAGGAGATAAAACAACCATAACATGATGCAATTACTGCTGTCAATAGAATACCAGTTCTGAGGAAATGTAGCAAGACTAATTCCCTATATTTTATGGAACAACAACTCCCTCTAAGCTCGGCACCACCATCGGAATCATTTTGAATTCTCTCACCATGGTTGGTCTTCTAACTCCCTTCTTCAATGCAGATGCGCCACTCTTCATACCACTCCGTGTTTACCTAAAAGGTTAGTACATTCAGTACATATATGCAAGTTAACGTTTCAACTCCTACTTAGATGTTAGAACACATCTTGAAATAATTATATGAAATACTACATTATATTTATAATAGTTAGCAAAACATATCATTCAGGCTACCCTTAGATTTTGTGGCTTTGGCTATACTTGGCATAGGTTCACATAAGTATAAGTAATCAAATGTCTTGGAAATGTTTGTCAAAGTATCAACAAAACATAAAGATCATAACAAAATTGAGTCAATAATTAGACTCATCAATAGGCTCGATGGCTCTTGTCAATGTGCCAAACTGTCAATGTGGTGGTGGGCAGTGTGTGTTGAAGACTTCACAGCCACATAGCAACCCTGGACGACAATTTTGGTGCTGCCCAAATAGAAACAAGGTTGCTAATGTGTATATATTTAATGTTTCTAATGTAAATACTATTCATTATATTATAACAACTAATGTAGATTGGGCATCACAGGGAAATAATGGTTGTGGATACTTTAGTTGGGTCGATGACAACTCATCTGCATCTATCCGCCCATCTCCACTTATCTGCGATGAAGGATTTGAGTGCAAAATATGTCAGGATAGGGAAAATTCTAAAATTATATTTTTACGATGTCTTCTTTGTATTGTAATCGCATATCTTTGTTGCAACCATATGCAAAGATGAACTCAGGAATTAGTGAGTTTAGTATTTTCATATTGTAACTAATATTTTAATATGGATATGACCTAACTTCTCTTTGCCTCAAGCCTGCATATATATGGTTTACATCTTTTTTTAGAATAATTCTTCATGTTTATGGCTCAGGTGAGCCCCAATCTGCTATCAATCACATGATTTAACATATAGTGTTTTCTTGGTTATTCCATTTGTTCCTTGACCTTTGAAGGACATTTGGTAATTTCAACTACACCTAAGGATCCATCAGTAGTTGTCTCAATAGGATTCATGTTGCAATGCCCAAGCTGTGAGATGGGAAAGAGAGGCCCCCTTGTATTCCTCAAGCTGTTTTGGATGCCAGGGCACGTGTTGCCAAGGAGGCCATGAAGCTAGAGAAGGATATTGAGAATGAAAATGGTGGGGCTGGAGTTTACTCTACAAGATTGAAGAAGCGGTATGTTTTGGAAAATGAAGAGTGGAAAGAAGATGATATTCCTAAGATCATGGATGGACACAATGTTGTAGACTTTATTAATCCAGATATCTTACAGAGGCTTGAAGAACTAGAGAGGGAAGAAAGGCTTTGGATGGCAGCTAAGGGTGACGAGGATGATGAGATGGGGGAAGATGAGATAGGCTTGCCAACATCTGTTGAATACAAGTTCCTTGAGAGATCAATCAATCAGGATGAGTGGACGAGGATGATGAGATGGGGGAAGTGGAGTTGAATCCTGATGAATAGGAAGCTTTGCTACAATTAGGAAGAAGAAGAAGATGTTTATCATCGAACATAGATTGAAGAAGAGCACTATAGAGAGCAAGCCTACCATACCAAGGAATTTTGACAAGAACAAGGAATATGGTTTAAACAGAATGGGAAGACATCTTTCTAGCCTGGGCTTGGATCCTTCGACACTTAGCTTGATAATAAATGAAGCATATGAGAATTGAGCAATTAGCTTCCCAAGAAAAATCTTGTAAATGAACTGTGTGTACCCCAATTCATGTGCCTTCTACACGTACCTAAATGATATATTTGAAACAATGAGGGTAAATTTAGCTTTACCCTTGTTGTTTCAAATATATCATTTGGGTACACATAGAGGGCACATGAATTGGGGTACATATAGTTCATTTATGGGATTTTTCTTGGGAAGCTAATTGCTCATCTGTCATCTACATTATTATGAAGCTAATTGTCGAAGTATCCATGCCCAGGATAGAAAGATGTCTTCCCAAACACATAAAAAACATGTACATAAACATGACAGATGAGAAACATAAATGTAGATTTCATAATAGCTGAGAAACATAATTGTAAGCATCACGGTCACAATTTTTTGGAGACAACGTAATTGATTTGTATACCTAGACGATGGAGAGAAACTTTTGCTCCTCTGATTCCAAGTTGACACTGCGGGATCCAAAGACCATAGATAAGGAATAAATTTAGAGAGTGGAGGAGGGCCATAACGACCAAAATAATACAGGATGAACCTCAAGTTAAATGAGGCAACTACAAACATTTTAATAAAATTCTATTAAAATGTTTGCAGTTGCCTCATTTAACTTGAGGTTTGTCCTGTATTATTTTTGTCATTATGGCCCTTGATGGGTGTGCATTTGTGTGTCTTTTTATATATTTCTTATGCATATTTCCACCTAACTTTGTGTCATTCCACTCCCATTTATGCCACTAATTAGTAGAGAATTACAGTATATTGATAAAAGGTAAGATAGGAAGTAATTACTAAAAAGTCCACCAATGTGTAAAATTTGACAACACTTTGGATATTTTACAGGAACAAATAATGGATGTCTCAATGGCTATAGGAGCTTGGGAGCGAATGGATCAGCTGTATATGTTATAGCTCTATTTTGGGTAGATATTTTGTTTTCAGTCTCTGGTTTGGAATGATTGTCGACCAGAACAATGTTCTATTATTATTATGTTTGTTATGTAGTTAAACAATTAGTGGCTCATAGCCTAGATAATGTTTGTTTACCTTAGATCAATGGCCTGCGGCCATAACAAACCTTAGATCAATGGCCTACGACCATATTTAGTATTTTAAACATTATATAAGTGTGTACATGACCATATGCAGACATAAGGGAGAAATTTACTTATCAAGAACACTGTTAAAAATCCTTTCTTACTATTGGAATCAGTTCTGAATCGGCTTTAGCAATTCCGTGTTAGTTGTTTGCTCACCAAGTGGACTAGAGGAAGGGCCCCCTCTTGGAAATCCTGGTGAGATCATTTCGATTTGCATTGTGAGTGTGAATGCATTGTTAATTATTTCATTTGTGTTCATTACAGATTAGTTGTAAATTGAGTTTGAGTGTATGTGTAGACATCCTTAAATTTGTATAATTTGTGCCATGTGTTCAATTACATTCGGGTTATTGAAAGACTTAGTTGTTTACTGAAATACTGGTTCATGACCATTTCCATTTGTCCACTCCGCCAATCATCATTCCCCTGCTTTGGTACCAAATATCAAACCATCCACTCCCGAGCCATCATCCATTACATTATACTTTCTACCGCAACTTTCCCTATTGCCATCCACTATTTGCTGGTAAACTTCCTGCTGTCGCTCATTGTACTTCCTATCCCACTTTGTTACCTAGGCTCCAGACTGTTGTAATCAACTTCCTGCTGCAACCAAACTTCCTGTAGCAACCCAAGTCTATCCTAAGTCTTAATTGGACTGATCTTTAATAGAAATATTCATAAAACATGGTATTCAATGTTTAAATTGTTTAGATGTGTGATTATGGTCATTATTTAATTAGTGTAAAGATATGCTTTAGACTAAATGTGAAGATATATTGAATATGAATTCCTTCTTAGTTTCATTCTTAAATGTGTGGATTATAATTTGAGTGATTAAAAGATTCTTAGTTTAATTTTGTAGTACATAATAATTTGCATTCAAAACCACTTGATTTATTATCTTCATCCCTTGAGCAAATAGCCACTATATCTCTCACTAGTTTACGAATCCCAGATTGACACTCTTAGGGTATTTTGGTTCAATTCTATCAATAAATAATCTATTAAGTTAAACCTCAATTTTACCCAACAGCCCTCCTCCACTCTCTAAATTTATTCCTTATCTATGGTCTTGGGATCCCGCAGTGTCAACTTGGAATCGGAGGAGCAAAAGTTGCTCTTCATCATCTGGGTTTACCACTCAATTATGTTGTCTCCAAAAAAATGTGACCATGATGCCTACAATTATGTTTCTCAGCTGTTGTGTCCCAAAACCCCTTATGACCCTTTATGACCCTTTACAACCTCTAAGAATACATCTTAGAGGTCTTAAAATGTCATAAAGGGTCATGAGAGGCTCCTAGGAGGGGCCAGATGAGCTTCCACCTTCACGTGGTCGGCCCTGTTAAGTAGAGAATGTTAATTAAACTATTCTTGAAACAAAGAGAAGCTCAATTATTCATGAATTTCGTGTTAGTAAAAAAATCATGAAGGGTGACGAGGATGATGAGATGGGGGAAGTGGAGTTGAATCCTGATGAAAAGGAAGCTCTGGCTACAATTAGTAAGAAGAAGAAGATGCTTATTGTCGAACATAGATTGAAGAAGAGTACTACATAGAGCTTAGAAACATAAATGTAGATTTCACAATAGCTGACAAACATAATTGTAGGCATCATGGTCACATTCTTTTGGAGACAACATAATTGAGTTGTTTACCCAAACGATGGAGTGCAACTTCTGCACCTCTGATTCCAAGTTGACACTGCAGGATGGAGAACAACTTGGAACCAGAGGTGCAAAATTTTATCTCCATTACGTTGTCTCCAAAAAAATGTGAACATGATGCCTACAATTATGTTTCTCAGTTGTTGTGTCCCAGAACCCCTTATGACCCTTTACGACTGTTTATGATCCCTAAGAATACATCTTAGAGGTCTTAAAATTTTGTAAAGGGTCATAAGAGGTTCCTAGGAGGGGCCAGATGAGCTTCCACATTCACGTGGTTGGCCCTGTTAAGTAGAGAATGTTAAACTATTCTCAAAACAAAGAGAAGCTCAATAATTTAAGGTCTCAGTCCATGGACAAATTAAATTAGACTTACTATCCAAATTG
Source organism: Chamaecyparis obtusa (assembly GCA_027943335.1). Lineage (NCBI taxonomy): Eukaryota > Viridiplantae > Streptophyta > Pinopsida > Cupressales > Cupressaceae > Chamaecyparis > Chamaecyparis obtusa. The sequence continues at coordinate 26,601 of BSBK01004033.1, forward strand.
GTACATTAATGAGAATCAATGATGAGGAGTTTTTAGATTGTGAGAAGACTTATATGCAGTGGAGGCCGTAAGGGATTTTTGTGGAGATTTTCTAGATGTGGAGAGCCCTGTTTTGGCACCAGTCATGTAGTACAAGCACTAGAATTGAGTTTTTTGGCACGGGCTGGGAAATTTTTGTATATCAACATGTGATAGAATTTGGGGATTTCTTAGTATTTTTGTATATCCTCAAACTCTATCACATGTTGATATACAAAAATTTCCTAGCCCGTGCTGAAAAACTCAATTCTAGTGCTTGTACTACATGACTGATGCCAAAACAGGGCTCTCCCAATTACTGACTATGACCCGCTGGCAACAAGCAACAGAATGAGTGTGGACACCTGAAGATAAATATCAGATAGGGGAAAAGAACTTGCAACAACAGAGGCAATAGTTGTAGATACAGATGAGGATATCCCAGAAATCCCTAATATAATAAATACGATGAAGAAAAAACTAAAAAGAGTAATGCAGAAATTATTACTATTTTGGAAGATGCAAATCCAACCAAGGAGATGTTGGAGAGGACAGATGAATTGATGGTGTGAGCATGTCATTTTGAAGTAAGCAGTAATGAATCTTTAGTTATAACAAAATTTCAATAAAGGTTTATATTTTATACTCTTTTATGTCGTGAACTAAAATATGTATGTGTTCTTGTTATAGGATTTTTTGCTTGCTCAATTACCTGGTCATGGACATCACAGTGAGGCCAGTAGTAGCATCATGCAAAATAGTAATAATTTATGCATTGACTCTTTTTAGTTTTTTCTTCACCATATTTATTATATTAGGGATTTCTGGGATATCCTCCTCTATATCTACAACTATTGCCTCTGTTGTTGCAGGTGCTTTACCCCTATCTTGAACATCAAATTGTGACAAAAATATCAGTAAAACTATCATTATAACTCCATGAACATTTTTTTAAGTAATTATCTATGAATGTTGTGTATTAATATTGAATTATATGTCATGTTAATGAATATTGTTATGTGTTAATGAATTCTTGATTAGTGTTGCGTATTAATGAGTGTTATATCATATTAATGGATGTTATGTGATTGTATTAATTGAATGTTATAGTTCATAAATGGATGAATGAAGTGTGTAATTAGATGTTAATGGAGAATTTAGATTGACATTAGGGGGAGGGGGGGTAAGGCCAAATGAGCTTCCACCTTCACGTGGTTGGCCTTGTTAAGTAGAGAATATTAAAGTATTCTCAAAACCAAGTGAAGTTCAAACTAACATACCTTCATTATTTAATCAATTTCATTCGTTCTAGGTCTTTTCTTATCAATGCATTTTGAATGTGTCATTGTTAGGCAACTATCAAATAAAAAACTAGAAGGGCCAATAGTCAACTTCTCATTGTCATTGTCTGGCATGATTCGGCTTCATTTTGTGTAAGTATTCTCGTATTGAATGCGTCAACCTCTCTTGGCCTAATGTGAATTATTTTATTGGTTTGTGTTTTTGAGTAGGTGAAGTGTTAAATCAGTTCCTATCTTCTATTCTTAATTTGTTCAAACTGCAGGAGGGCTTGACAGATATACTCAGCATAGAATTGACTGCTAGTTTGGGCAATTGAACGCACTGAGTCTTTGGCTCGAGAGAAAGAGTTGGGTGATGTTGTTTTTGGAGACATGTGTAATTGTCCTTAGTGGCCTCTTTTTTTTTTAACAGGTTATTTTTATATATATGTAGTGTCCATGTTTTTTTTAATACAGATTCTTTTTGTGTATATGCTAGTGCTATGGAACCTAAATAAACAATTATAAATGTAATAGATAATGTCTTCGATGAAGGAATTGATGTACCACATGTAAACCAAATTCCATGCTTAATGCCATTTTGTGCAAAATGAGTTTGTCTATTAACATATCAGATTTTGTTACACCCTTCATGACTGTAATGTTTAAGTTAAGTATTGATGCAATTTTCTAAAGTAGCAAGTTCTGTTGTCATTGTTTTTTTTCTAGTGGTTCTGAGGAGATCAAGAATTATCAAGGAAAGATATTGAAGTGGAAAGGAAAAGTTTTTGAGAAGTTACAAATATTAAGTCATCGATCAGGTATACTTTTTTTTAAGTAATCACTACAGAAATGGTTAAGTTTTCCTAAATTTTGAAAATAAGTCATAATTATTCAGTATCATATTCTTAGCTGCAAGTTGCAGGTCTTCATACCATAAATTTTAGAGTTCAACTCTAACATCGACAAAGTTGTAGGTTATATTGAACCATCTGTTATCTTTTTTGACTCTTTAGTTGTCAGAAAGATTAAATTCACATCCTAGTTGTCATTGTGTTTGGGACATAAATTCACATCATATGAAGAACTACTGAAATGGCGGTATCAAATTTCCTTACAAGCAATCCACATATCAAAATCTAGTTGTAGGATTGAAAAAAAAAAGACAAGATAAAAAAGTTCATAGGCCCATACAAGACACCCACCAAAATATAGATCATCAATTTATAGAACCCTTGCAAGATATCCCAAGGAACGACAGGTAGTGAAAACTAGATAGATAGAAAAAAGAACATAACCATATGCTCCCTCACCCGTTTGAGGTAAGCCAAACTTGGTCCAATTCTCTTAACAATGGTACATATTCATCCAAGTGTAGCAACCTTCAAAGATTTGCAGCGGTAAAGAGAATCCGCATATTTTATCAGCCTAACATAGTCTTTGGCCACTTTGGCAATGAGATTGCAAGCAATATTGATTTGGCCAAGGGCCAACTTGTAGTGATCTTTATCATATAAAATATTTAGCAGATCTCCATAAAAATGGATGCACATCATCTTGGTGGGGGAAATCATCTTGGCAAATCTCCATAAAATGGATGCACACCATACCTATCAGTTGAACTAGACTTTCTTTGTTGTAGAATTGATTTAGTATAGAATATTTTCCAGTAGGATTTTTTTTTTTAAAGAAAGGTTTTTGTAGCATTATCTACCACTTGAGCAAAAGTTTCCATAGCTAAGTTTCCATAGCCAGAGCCAAATTGAATAGCATTGGATATTTGTCAGCGGAAGGTCCCTTCTAGAACAGACACATTTGTCACTTCATTAAGATGACAATTGTGTACTAAGTTTCCTAACTGTATAAGTCATCATCATCTTTATTATCTGTTGTAGCAAATACATCCGAAGCAGCAACAGGTTTATCTGGAAATTGAAATTCAAAACCAAAGCCTCGAGATTGTTGTAGTGTTTGTGCAAAGGCTTGATACTTCTGAATATCAGCATCACTGACACTTTTCGAGTATATTTCATTGACTCCTCAAAATGAGCAGCCTTTATTTCAGCTACCTCATCACTATCAACCTCATCCGTTGCCTTGGGGTTCTCACTTCTTTTTCTTTCACGTTCAATATCCTGTAAAAGTGCAGAGGAAAGAGAACATGACAAATTGAAATAATAAGATACAAGTTGAGGAAAATTGAATAAAAAATGTAAAATTCTAACAAACCAGTTAAAAAAAAACCATTAAGAAATTCATAACCAAATCTAATTTGCAAAAGCCGCCACAATTGAAACTCACCTTCTCAATATTTTCTCTAATAGCATACTTGCGAGCCCGTTGAAAAATCTCTGTAATATCGGATCCATTGAATCCTTGGGTATAACGGGCCAATGCCATTAGGTATAATGAAAATTGTTTTCTTGGTTGTCATACTATCTATCTCCGTCAACAACTGGTTAAGGACTCTGTCTGCAGCACCACCAGCATCCCCAACACCGCTTCTACGCTGCAAACATGCAAACCAATTATGCATCACTAGTCAGAGCCTATCTCTCAAATAGTTCAAACAAAATGAAAAAACCCACAGTTTCACGCAGAGCAGAGAAGATGGATTGCTAGAGCCCGCTGACAAATCTCTGTAATATCTCATCAATAAATATAATGGACGGGGCTTTCTTCTCAGCCTCCTCAAAAGCCTTCCGGAGATTGCTTTCACTTTCTCCAGCCAACTTTGACATGATCTCAGGTCCATTGATACAGAAAAAGAAGGCACCGGTTTCATTTGCCACTGCCCTAGCAATTAAATTTTTCCCAAAACCAGGAGGCCCATAGAGGAGAATACCCTTTGGGGGCTTCACACCAATAGATTTGAAGAGTTGTGGGCATCTAAGAGGAACCTCTACCAATTCATGGATCACCAGTCAGAGCCTATCTCTCAAATAGTTCAAACAAAATGAAAAAACCCACAGTTTCATGTAGAGCAGAGCAGATGGATTGCTAGAGCCCAAAGCAGTCTAGAAAATAGAAAGAGTATATGTGTATATATATACACAAATGTGTGTATATATATACACAAACATGTGTATATGTATATACACACATATGTGTATTTATGTATATATATACACATATGTGTATATGTGTATACATGTGTGTATATATGCACATGTATGTGCATGTGTGTATATACACACATGTGTATATATAAACACACGTGTATATATACACACATGTGTGTATGTGTGTGTATATATATAAATATGTGTACATATGTGTATATATACACACATGTATACACATATACACACATGTACATGTGTGCATGTGTATATATACACACATGTATGTGTGTATATATATAGACATACACACCATATTTAAAGAAATTAAAATTCCTTATGCATCTTCTTAGTCATCTTCCGGGTGAACCAAACGGGTCAACCTACATTCAAGAAATCATTTTCAGGATTTGTATCTTCCACAATTGACTGGAACTGGCATTTGGTATTCCAGCACCCAAACGGGCCCTAAGAGATAAGACGAGAAGTGAGAATCTAATGAATTGATTTAGTTTCAATTGAAATAATATACAATTTGTCCAAGAATTGATTAGCAAATAATATTAATATAAATATATTATAAAAATATAAAATAAGATTAATAAATAACAAAATAAAACAACTTTAATTGTTAAAATAATTTAAAGATAAATAATATGCTATGACATGACACTTATTTAAGATTATCTAAATAACTTCTACCAAATTCGTGAATATAACAGAAGTTTATTCATACGCACGAGGGAAAATTTGAATAAAACAAAAGAAAATGGACATTCAACGTGAGCGACCAAGAAACTCAAGTGGTCCTAAAAGAGACTTATTAGACAAAGCAATGACGTCAATACTTTATAAATTTACATTTTCTTTAAGTTTGTAAAATTATTATATCATTATTTTGATGTGGTCCAAATTTTGACATTGTAAGTAGTGGTTCAAACAAATATTGCATGCGGTACAGTCCGTGAATATATTTTTATACATGCTCTTATTTTATGATCATTATATTAATAATTGTAATTTTAAGTTTTTAATATTTATTATTATTAGGAGAAGCTTATCAATGGTTGTTATAGTTAATTTCATATGTTTATAGATTTTAAATGGTAAATCAGATTTTGCTGATTTCTTTTTGTTGTCTTCATATGCAATTTAAGTGCTTATAGCTATTGTTTTGGTTGTTGGTTAGTAACGAAACACATTGTGAGATTCGATATATGTAAAGGGTAAAAAAGTGGTCATTTCAAAGTATATGTCTCAATACGAGCACCTCAAAAATTGCTAATACTTATGCACAAATGCCCTTGCTCTATGGATACTAATAAAGTTGCACAACTCCTCCAATTAAAATCCACACATTCTAAGTACCGGGGTAAAAGTGGGCTTTTAGTTATCAATGCTATTGTTTTTTTAAAGTTTGTAATTGGAAGATTGGGTGAGCAAGAAGTGAATGGTAAGGGCATGTCCCACAATTTCTACTCATCTTTAACAATTCATGGAGTTGGTGTCCCCACGGTGTTGCTTATTTTTAAGCAATGCTCTTAATGGTATTTTAAAATTTTGTAGGCAAAATTCAAAGCAAATAAAAAAAGAGAAAAATGGTGAAGCCATGTGTCATTTTTAGGAAAAAGCTTTGTTACTTATTTACAACACCGTCTTTTTTCAAAGCTTAATAGAACTACTCTATAAAAAAATTTTAAAAAATTAATTTATGCTTTTACCTAAATTAAAAATTTATATAAGAACACTTAATCCACTTAAATTTAAGTAATAAACTTAAAAATTATAAATAAAGACACCAGAATTGAAACATAAACAATAAATGTTACTCTTTCATAATAATTAAATGAAATCAATAAACATTAAAATATCATACTCAAAACAAAAACTTTTTAATTCTAGAATGCATTTATTCTCTTTTCCTTTTGCAGTTCTTGAGAAAAAAAAAGTTTGGACTTGAAAAAAATCAAGACTATATAATTATGATACTAACTGTCGTTAGTAATAGAGACGTAAGAGTATTGAGGTGGACAATGCACCCAATAGGATAGCACCACGTAATAAGCGCGTGGATAAAAAGATTGTGGAGTCCACGGGCGATATAGTACAACTCATGCAACGGAGTACAATTTGGGAGTTCTGCGTCGTCGTCGGTAGTGGTACTATTACCAAATTGAATATAGCTGTCTACCATTGCACCGAATCTTCTACAGGTAATCTACTCCATCTTACTTACCCAACACGTAATGTTTAAATGTAAATAAAGTGGAGCACGTTAAGCCGCTTGCCACGTCATCTGCGTGTGGAGAGTTGCGGCGCTCACAATCAGCTAGCGGTTTGTTGACTTCCGCAAATGGATTTTGACCGCCTCAGCGACAAAGCTGCCGCCAACCCAGAATATTCTTATTTAACTTCCAGGAATATGACCCAATTGTTTGACATTGCAGTGCTGACGTCAGCATGGAAGTTTCCTCGCGTGATTTTTGGGGACGGAGCTTGTTACGCGACAATAAATAGCCTTGCATATCCACTCAGTTTTTCTTCAAAGAACAAAGACTTGAGTGCAAATTTCTAGGATTTTTTTAGGGTTTATTGCTGCGAACAGGTTTTTGGTTTGGAACAGAGCTTGAGTGGAATTTTCTAGGATTTTTAGGGCTTTATTGCTGGGAACAGGACTTGAGTTTTGGAGCAGAGCTTGAGCGGGACTTTCTAGGGTTTTGAGGGTTTCGGTTTATTTTACCAGAGTGATGCTATGTGCGGAGGTTCGATAATCGCTGATTTCATTCCCAATCGTCGCCCTCGGCGATTGACCGGAAACGACCTGTTTGGCCCTGCCTCGGGCTCGATCCTTGATTCAGAGCAAGGGTTTGCACCTGCAGGTAATTCCAGGTCCGAAGGCCCCTTTTCTTGAATTTTTTTGCGTTTTGGTCGGTCTAATGCTTTTTGTTTGTGGATGATTAGGGTTTCAAGGTAAAGGAGGAAGAAAGAGGAAGAATTTGTACAGAGGGATCAGGCAGCGGCCATGGGGTAAATGGGCGGCGGAGATTAGGGATCCGAGAAAGGGCGAGAGGGTTTGGCTCGGTACGTTTAACAGTGCTGAAGAGGCCGCCAGGGCATATGATGCTGCTGCTCGTGAGATCAGGGGCAAAAAGGCCAAGCTTAACTTCGCCACTGAAGCGCCGACTCCGGCTGCCAAGGATTTGAATGAAAGGAAAGGGAGGAAAATGGCGGAGTGTCCTCCGTGGCACTGTTATGGTCCTGTACAGTACGCCGACTCGGCGTTTCAGCTGTCCACGTGTGACACCAAACAGAGCCTCTCATGCCAGAGTTTGCCCTTTTCCTATGCGGTGGACGACAATTTTGACGCCCCGGAGATGAGTACCCTCATGCCACCTCATCGTAACGCTGACGTGGATTCTCTGTATCGACAGGCCGGCAGCAGTACTAGTGTGGTGTCTTTTGAGTCCAGAGGGGCTGAGGAATCGAAACCGGTGGATGTTTCAGAGCCGAGCTGCCCTGTGAAGGAGGAATTTGTTGACGTGGAATTTAGAAACGAATTGCGGGCTCTGGAATCCTACTTGGATTTGACAGAGCCCTCGTATTCTGAAGGAAGTGTGGATTTTCATGAAACGGGGGCAGATCTAGAAGAAAATTGTGTATCAGAGGATTTCGTCGGGCTTTGGAGCTTTTAATGGCGATTACAGATCCATTTATGGAGCATTCAATGACGATTCCGGATCCATTTTAGCGGCATCGATTCTCTGTTTGAAGTAACTCCTCGGTGTGTTAAGTTCACATTCCTTTTCTTCTTTTCGTAGATTTTTGGTTTTTCTGCCACTAAATGATGCTGTTGAATCTTGTAATAGTTTTCTGCCTTTCAATGTGCCAGGAAAATTGGTTTTGAATATTTTTTCTTAATAAAGCTGCATTTATCTGCCGTTCAAGCTTCTAGATCTGCGGCTGCGGCGCGTGGTACCTGGAGGCTTGCAATTGGCGATCTGCTTCAGGAATTCTGGATGCTTCATTTTTATGTGAACCGTCTGCATTTCGATCATAAAATCTATGATCTAAAATGCTACAAATAAAAAACACAAATTTTACAGAGATTTAATTTTATATTTTATTAAGCAAAGCATTAAAATTTACAGTTTTACAGAAAGAAAGCTACCAAATGTAGATGAAAAGAGTAGCTGTATACGCAAGACTCCAACGAAGAAACAAAGTCGGAGAATTAATTTTAATAAATTATTTCTTCCAAGAATAAATAATAAATACTAAAAAAATATTTAAATTTATTTAAATAAATAATATGTTGATAAGTAACCATCAGATTTATTAGATCTTTACAATCTATATTAATGTTTGTATCAGATTCTGATTTGATTGTTTTGAATTTTTTTCTATGAATGTTTCGGATCATACTACATGATCTATCATCTGGATGCTAGAAAGAAAAGAACATAATCGCGATGATAGATCATTAGTAAGATCCCAAAAATTCTACAAGATCGAATCCAGAAATAGCTCTACTTTAGAACTCTAAACCATTGGTGAAAAAGCAACAGTTTTATTAAAATTTCAACACTTTTCATACTATTGTCAGGTTGAACATGTTTTATTTATTCCTTGAAAATTAATATTTTCTTAAATATAAAAAATTCTTTGAAGTAGTGGAGTTTTAGTTTCACCTTATTATTATTAGTCCCTGCCTTATAGACAGGCAACTAATATTTTCATTAAATCCAATTTATTAATTTTTAGATTAAAAAGATGTTTTATTTTTAAAATTTATTTCTGCACATTAATTTCTATTTTCTTATTGGTTGGTACTAATTTTTTTGGGTTAAAAAATAACAAAAATTCATTCTCGAAACTTCCAGCAATCAGCTTGATTTTCGAAACTTCCAGCCAAGATTTCTGAGAAAACACCAGGTGCTTTTGGCATCCCTTTTCGGAGAGTCAACGGCCTGCAATTTCTCAAATGTGATTTCTCGGTTAGGGCACGTCACTTGCCACAAAACTTGCCACAAATTGTGAATGCTCTGCCAAAATTACAATTGTTCAGCGACACATTTCCCCTTAAATTGCCTAAAGCATCGACATTCGATCTTAAAAGCATTAGATTTCCAAGCATTGCGTTTGCGGCAGCAGTGACAGAGAAAAGTATCGACGGTTTTACCCTCAAGGGTGTTCCAATCCATTTCATTTTTTCTGCAATTGGAAATTCTTTTGCCGTGCTTATTTCAATAATTTTATTTCAACATTATCAAATTGTCAGTGGGAAGTCTGTTGTACGCTACCTAGCATCTGTCAATCCTCTTCCAAACCGACGGTTATAGGGTTAGCCCCCAACCCTTCGCTGATATAGCAGACAGTGAAGAGATTTTCATTTAGATGTGGTGTTTAACCTAATTGGAGCATTTAGGATTTTTTGTTTTTTATTTTGGCAATTTGGCCTCTACAGACGCAATTCTAGAGTGGGCCATCTCTAATATTCCACACATTTAAGCTAGGGTTCAGCCCTTGCTTGCTGGGGTTTTGCAGTCTTGGGAAAAGGCTTCAAAGCTCTCAATTCCGCCTAAGGAATTCAGGTATACCAGAACTCCCTACATTCGTCTGCCATTTGAACATTAGACTCTATATGAATGAATGAATTTCCAAGACCAAGGGATGAGAGCCTGACACTTTACCATCTGATTTAACCACAATTAATATAAACACAGTAGTGTTGTTTTGAGATATTTTAATAGATTTTATAGGACATAAATAACATGGTATGTGGCGATTGCGGATATTGATGGGAGCGAGGCTGCTCTGAGCAAGAACAAGGGAAAGGTTCTCTTGGCTGTTAATGTTTCTACTAGATAGTAATCTACCAGAAATTGAATTACCCTCATATCTGATAGAAAATCAACATAAGGGTTTTTTTGATGAAATTTATCATATATCTGTTCCCATACGTTTATTTGGAGCTACTTGTTGTCTATCAGGTCTAGTTTGAAGGATCACTATTAAATTTTATTTTCTATTCTCAATTGCTTGCTTCAACAATTTATGTAATGTTGACACTTGAAGTCTCCAAGAAAATAAGCCTGTTTGTTATCTGGATCTCGTTTGTTTAGTTTAAGAATTCATTGGCAATGGAGCTTAAAGTCTTTAACAAAATAAACTCTTTTAGTTATTTATTGGCCCAATTTTGAGTTTACATTTAAGATAATTGAACTTTTGCTGGAAATTTGGTACCACAAAAGGGTCATTTGGGTAAATTCAATCAAGTGTTTGTGGTATTGATTTACATAAAGAATTAGCATGGTGTAATTTTTGAGCTCCTGGGATTTCAGAGCATTTCAGTTGGAGTTAGTTTCCACGGTTGCAGCCTACTTAAACTACCAACGGTTTAATTAGTTCCAATTATACAGAGTTATCACATCTCTATGAGAAGTATCATTCATACAAACCTTTTCATTACGCATCTGGCAGTGCAATGATTACATTGATTAGATAAATCACGTCCTCCTTCCTCCCCTCAAAATAGATTAGCCTCTGGGAGCATTAAGGCTCTGATGTTCTTTTGGTGATAGGTATTACTTAAAGGATTTGAATGCCATTGTGGAACTGCAAACTGCAGAGGTGCAAAATGATTAAATCACCATAGAATCTTGTCTCATTGACAACAAAAGGATGCATAAATTTTTTGTGTTTGCAAAATGTCTCCAGTGTGATGCAGATAGTAGCTTATCCACTCGTTTTATTTTTCCAAAAAGTTTCAAGTTGCAATTCATAGATGTTTGGACCACTAAAGTTGCATTACTCAATCAGAATATCCTCTGCTTGTAGTTTTTGTTTGTATAATGTCATTCATTGACAACATTGTCCTCTCTGTTCGCATGTGACACATTTGTTACTTGCAACTTGGCCTATATTCTGGATAACTTTTTCTACCCCTCAATATATACTCCGAATAAAAACTCACACTTGCCTCATCTTCTTTTTACCCCTCACACAAGGCAGGGACTCCAGCTCAACAAGAGCTCTTGGTAATAAATATACAATGTGATTATTATTTATTTTCATGTCATAGAAAAGAATATTTGATTGCGGTAAACTTAAATGAATAGTTTTAATTTGCACAGGAGGTAGATTTGAATGGAAGTTGGTTTTTCAATATTTTTACATCTTATGATGAGTGGTGTTTAAATTCTTGTATTGTTCTAGTAGCTTTGTATTGCAAGTCTTATTTTGATAATAATTTAATGGTAATTTGATGGTAGTTTCTGTTTTGCTGACTTTTTTTAAAAACTTTTTATTATGTTTTATTTTTCTATTTAATTTTTTCAAAAATCAAATATAAAATAAGTTGTATTTTGATTGAAATATTTTAAAATATTATGCAAGTAAAAGATGTACTCTAGTATTGGTGATTTAAATGTAATGTAGATTGAGAGTTTGGTGTAGAAAATTCTATTAGGCAAAATCTTGATTATTATAAATTTAGAAAAATTGAAATATTATAATAATACAATATGTGAGTATTATAGTTTATAAAAGTATAATTATTTGTATTGTAAAATAAGATATATATTTGAAAAATATATTTTATACATTTAAAAGATCATTTAACAAATTTATGGAGGTTTTAATAGTTTGAGTAAAATATAGCATAGTTTTGCATTAATAATAAACCATGAAATATATGCTTATATACATTGTAAGTTTGTTGAGACTGCTATTTATTCAATTTATAGTCATTTTTCTTTGTTCAATTAAAAATAAATAAACTATTTTATTAACAGAAAATGAGACTAAATTAGATTCAATACTACAAAAAATAGAGAACATATTTTAATTGTGTAAGATTCTCCAGTCTTATATATATATATATATATATATATATATATATATATATATATATATATATATATATATATATATATATATATATAAGATTCTCCAGTCTTATATATATATATATATATATATATATATATAACAAGGTTGATCAACAACTAAAAGAGATTTCTAATATAAAGAATTACTTGACATAAAAGAGGTTTACAACCTCAACCTAAAGAAACTTTGAAGTCGGGTTGAACATAAAAAGTCTTCTTTGTGTAGTCTAACAAGTTGTAATGTACTTCTGTCTAACAAAATTATGGTTTTGGATTGCTCCTTGGAGACCTCATGCATTTGAAAACAAAGTGAGATAATTTGAGATAGGATATCTAAGTAAAACTTGGTTTTTTTGTCGCCTAGTGAACCAAATGATTAGAGAAAGAAACTATACACTTGCATTTCCAAATATTAAGTGAAATAGAGTTTCTTATAGTTATAGCCACCACATTATTATAAATGCCAAGACTCAAACTAGTAGTTTTCTATCCCAAACCACACTTAAATATAATGGGGAAGTGATTGATGATGGCCTTCCATTTTATGTTAGCAATTACAAAATCCCAAAAAATATGCTTCAAGCTCTTATTGTGTTGGCATTATGAACATTTGATTAGTTGAACTATCATCATTTCAACCTATCCCCAACAGGTAGTTTGAAATGCAACATCTTCCAATCTAACATTTGTGCATTAACTGTAGCTTGAGACCTCTATGGTCACTCAACCTCATCTATGTCTTTTCATGTAGCTTACATCTCCATTTGTGATTTAATCTTGGATTTAAAGTCATGCTTGGAAGGAGGCTTAAATAAATTTTCTTGAGAGGAAAGTAATACAAAGAGAACTTGGAAAACTACAACTAGTCTTTGCAGAAGTTGCATTGTAAAGAAGCGCAAAGATTTATAACAAGATCCATCAACACTAGGGATATCACAAAAACCAAGAGCCTTTTAACTTGTTTTTTAACTAAAATATATTTTTAGACCATTCCCAAGAGATGCAATCTAAAGAGTTAAAATTTCACGTCACAAAAGTGTCTAACTCCTTTTCTGAAAAGGTAACAAGTTTGTCTATGAATGCAACAAGAAGGGTCTAATCAAGGTTGTGTATTATCCTCTTTGACTAGATGGAAGAAGCAAAGTTGAACCCATGTTGTAAACAACAGTCTTTCCAATTTAAAAACTTATACACTGCTTACCACACTTTCTAAATGGATTGGAGAGAGAAAGATGCTCAAACAAAAGTATGGTGCAAGTAGGATTTTATCAAACCATCTAACATCATACCATTTATGGGAAAGGAGATGGATACAAATTTGGTAGCAAGGGAACTCAAAACAAGGATTAGGGGGTCAGAGATTAGATGAAAAGCATAATGGTATAAAAAAAACTTGATAACCTAATAAAAGCAAACGAAAGTTGAGTTTCATGGAAAGGGATGTCAAAAAGGAGAAACCCAACATCCCAATAGGAAAAGGAGGCTAAGCCGGGCAACATGTAAAAAATATAATAAGGTGAGAAATTTTGTTACCTCAAAGAAAAATATAAACTTCAGAGAGAATAAATACCAAGATGGTGAGCTCTAAAACTTAACACCAAAAAAAAAAGATCCAAAGAAATTAAACCACAAAACTATAGCTACTGATTTTTTTAGTGGCTAATATTTGCTAATAGGCTAATAGTTAAAATTTGGGATTCAAAATTTGGCTAATAGTTCAAGTTTTAAGGTGACCAGAATCGACATTTTTTTACAAAATTTTATTGTAGTCCTATTAAATTTTCAGAGCATTTTTTATTAAGATTTATAATTCAAATATTTGCTACAATATTTAAATATGATTATATCAGATTCACCTAAATTCTAAGTTATTGTAGAAATTTAAATTAATTTGCCAATAATATATCATAACGATTAGTTACTTTAGGGTTATATCACCAATCATTAGTTGCCACCATTGATTTAAATTACAATTGTTAGTGTGATACTTTCACAGTCCATAGATTGATTTAAAAGCTCATATAATAATTAAATTATAATCTAGTGGACCTCAATGTATTCCATGAGGTAAAATGTACCTTTAATATGTAATACTTATGGGGGTTTAAGTTATTTTTCAGTGTTGATCTCAATAGAAATCAATGACCATAAGCAATTTTGGGCCTTGTGAGCATTACACACTGGTACATTTTATCTCACAAAATATAAAGAGGCCATTAGATTATTTTAGATTAATTGTAGTAACTAAATATTATAAAGTCTACCCCTTAAATTTATTAATAATTTCCACTTTTAGGTTTCTACTTTCTTTTTTCTAAATAATAATTTATTATTTTTTAAATAGAAGGATTCACCATACTAATAAACAAGTATTCCTATTATTTTTCAAGAGACAAGATTTTCTACAAAAATAAATTTAGATGTAAAAAAATTGAATTTTAACTTAATATTTATTTTGAAGAAAGGGAAAGATTCACAAGGTTTTTATATCTTTTTGGTGGGGGGGGGGGGGTGGGGGGGGGGGGAGGATGAGGTTTCTTAAAATTATCCCTAACCACCACACTAAGACCTTGTGGGATTCTTATAACTTCTAACACATCAATATGTGCATGGGGGTTATGAAGAGAAGCACATTTATAAATTTTGACCAAGGGATAGTCATCAAGTGATTTCATAGATTGATTATCAGAATTAAAGGTAAAAAAATGTCAAATGCACAAGATGTAAGTAGAACAAAGAGAAATGATACACATAAAAATGGAGTGCCAACATACCCAATTACCTTCTCAAGCATGGAACATAGAAAAATTGATGTAATTTTTAGCATAGGTAACTCCAATTCATAAATACCAATCTTTTGCTACACCTTATATTGACCCAAGTACTTTGGTAGAATATTGTTATCTTTTTTATTTTATTTTAGAAATATTATATTATTTATTTACAAATGTGTAACAACCTTCAATTGTACCCCTAAAATCCATTTGGTTCACTTATCCATATGGGATTATCACAAGTTATGGTTATTTTAGACCAATTTTCTATACAATATAGGATAAGAAACTATGTCATCCATATGAGATTATAAGCATAGGTAATATTAAAAATAAAATTCTCATCAAAGACTTTGAGTGAGTAGAATTAATTGAATCCTAATTTACTTATAGAAAAATCATAGCATGCCCAACATAATGTAGCAAGTTATTTTTAAAATCCATAAGCATATTGTACTCTTTCTCTAGCTTTGAAGTTAAATCCACAATAATAATAAATAGATAAATGAATGAAATCTCCTCACTAAAATAATCTACAATAATACTAAATAGATAAATAAAAGTGTAGCTTTGCATTAAAATAATCTAACTAAACTATTAAATTTTCTTCTACATCACATTTGGAGTTGCTTGCAATTCCAAATTAATTGAAAATTCTAAGTAATATTAAGGGAGCTCTATTATCTCATAACCCAACAAAAAATGATGACTTCCTTAGTGTTACAGAATAAAAGCTTGCAATTCCATCACAATAGGAAATTCTATCTATCTAATTCATATTGTAGACACTTAAAATTTCCCCACACCTGTGAGCAATATTTTTACTAACATTCATCTTAATTAATTAAATAATATTTATTATTTAATTAATTTGTGTCATTCTTCCTAATTCAAAATTTAAAATCATCATTTCCCTCCAATTATAATAATTGCATGATTTCAGTTAATTATTCAACTATTTAGTAACTAATTAATATTCTATCAAGATTCCCTAATTATTTTTCTAAAAATAAATTCAATAATTTTTATTATTTAATTGATTCATTTTCTTCAGTTTAGTTTAAAAATTACATTATTTAATAAAAAATATCCCTTATTTTTTTTATTATGCAAAACAGGTTTTGAAGGGACCTGGAACCCTTTACAGGAAGAATCAAATGATAGACAATTACAGCCCACAAGATGGAACAGGACAAAACCAAAACAAGGGTTTTAACAACACGCACCCACAACCTAGAGCAAACAAATCTCGAGCAAAGCTCCAAGAAAACCCAACCAAAAGAAAGCCCAAAGATTTAGGATTTTCCTTTGGCACCCTTCTAACAGGATTGAAGGGTCATATCAAATGATGGCAAAGATCTCCTAGAATGTTTACCTTTAACCTTGGACCAACCTTCTTCAACCAAAGCAACAATATTCTGCCAATCCAACGAGTCCAAAATATCAGAAACAGACCCCCCATAGGGGGCAACACCCAGAATTAAGGCAACACTCTGAGATCAAGATCCAGAGAGAGGGATAATCCCAGTAGAAGAACTAGCAGGAGTAGACCCAACAACTAACCCTGCTGGAGAACCAAAAAGAGCATACCTGACATTCGCAGAAAGAGAAGCCTCCCTAGATGAAACATAAGGGAACAACCCACACACAGATGAAGAAGGAGGAACACTAGCATCCACAACAACACCAATAATAGGAATGGAACCAGGATGAGGAGGGACCTGACCAACCACCTGTGAAAAGCTCCGAGGTGAAGACTTCTCCATCGTATAGTGCTGAGAAGAGACACCCTAAGAAGAAACACCCTACCACCACGAGGTAGTCCTATTAAATTTCTACAGATCAAAAAGATCTAAAATGTGACCAGTCTCGAAGCATCTTCAACATCTGAAGGGGAGGCCTTCATAATCCAAATGTTGAATCCAACTTCTACCATTAGGGATAGAGAGTTTGATCATAGCATGTAGACCATTAGAAATATCCAAATCCACTAGAATGTGGGCATAAGTGGAGTGAAGGAAGTTAGATGATTTCTCATCCACCAAAATAAAATCCCCAAGAGCATCCCCCATAGTTTCGAGAAGAGAATCAACCCAAAGATGGAGGGGGAGATTAGGCAGCCTAACCCAAATGGGAAACTTATTAAAATGATTCAGAAGATGGGGAGAAGTCAGGATGCCAGGGTTTCAACATCAACATGAAGCGGCCATCCTAGCTGAAATTTTTTTCACATAGAATCATTTTCCTATCCACACAATTTTTAAATTTAGCAACAAAAAAACCCTTAGCCATAGGAAATATGTTAACTGTACCAGTGATAACGGGCTCCCAATGCTTGGAGATCCAAGAATGTAAATCGGGCAAGCAAGGCCAATGACCCTTAAATCTGTAGATCAAGCCATGCAAAGAGAAAATAGAGGCAGTAGCATCAATCTCTGATATTATCTCCTCCAATTCCACAACAATATTTTTGGAAACAGTGCAGTCTTCCCCAAAGCTGTTAAAAGGGCTAAAATTGAGGGACCCCACCCCAAAGCCACCAAAGAAGGCCCGACAGCAGGACCTACAACCACAGGCGCAGAAGCAGTCACCACACCAAACCCAGGGATGACTGAAGCAGAGACAAAGGCAGTAGGAGGAGCCCTTGGGGCACCAACAACAACAACAAAAACGGGAGGAACAAACGAGGAGGCCACAGGGGCAACAACAACAATGGAGAATGGAACATAGGCAATGAGGACAAGAGAAGCCCTCGGGGCACCAATGGTAATGGGAGGATCCCTAGGGCCGACAACAGCAGCGATGACAGGAATCATGGCATCCAAATAAAATATCCCTTATTGTTATTATCATCACAATTAAGTGATATTTAAAATTACTTAATCGTGTCTTCTAAAATTAAATAAATTATTAATTCATTTAATTTTCCACTTCCCCAATGCGAAATAATTCTTCTAAAAATAAATAAAATGATTATTTTATTTATTCCTCTCATGCACAATTAAATAAAATTTTAAATTTATTTAATGTTGTTTGTTTTTTGTATTAGATATATAATAGAGTCAAATTACATATGAACTATTTTGATTGTGAATCTATCACAAATTTTTGTTACATCATATGAATTTTTTCACATCAATCTAATACAAAAAATGGGCATACATGCATTCTACATACATATGTTTGCAAGGTTTGATAATAGATAGTTCACATCAAGATTAGTATACATCAAAAAATAAACAAGAATATAAATATATATGTGATGTTCCTACAATGTGTTTGAAAAAAATATGTCTTATAAACTCCATTCAGGTCTCTGTCATCACTTCCCCTCTCAACCCAACCCACCCTCCTTGTGGGTCCTTCCATTCATTTGAGTGCTTTTCCATCTTGTGTTTGTTGGGTGTAAGGTCGCTCCACTCTAACAACAATTGGGATGGGACTAGTTGTAGCAACAACAATGGGTGGTATGGTTGCAATAAAGACTATTGCATCAGGTACCTCTTCCCTAACAATCCTCTCTCTGAAGTGTGATATTTTCCATGAAGTTATGCAATGCTATCTCAAAGGGTGTCCTTTCCTCCGAGCCTCTCTCCCAAGTATATCCATGCAAAATCTCTCATCTAAAAACTATTACCATACCATTCTATAAGAGGTACTCAAATTTCTTTCTAGCAAGTGTCATAGTAATGGTGACCTACAAATAAATATCATAAAATATAAGTCTCGTTGGAGACTCAGTAAGAATTCTAGCTCTACCACTAAAAATATTGTCATTTCTAAGCTTCCAGATAGTCCATAGAATTTCTACTGAAATACACTTGACAAAAAAAACTTGAAATTATTCCTAAGGCCCAGGTAATACCAAAAACTAACTCGAAAATAGAAATGTTCTCATTGATGGAAAAGCCAAATAACATCCAGTTTTTTTTTGCAAACATACATTCAAAAAATAGGTGATACAAAGTCTCAGGGGTCCTACAAATGGTGCAAGGGTCAAAATCTCCATTTGGATGCTTAAGGGAGAGCCTACATAGAATCAATATCCATAAAAAACATTTATGTTTTGTTTCCACCAATCTGTCCCATAAACTGTTGAAAATTTTGCTCCACACAACAGAGTCATGGTTCAAACCCCAATAGAGGTTAATGTGATGGAAGATATCCTCATTGTTTTCCAAGAAAGAGTAGAGGTTTTTGGCCTCAATGCAAAGGAGAGGAGCTCCATCCACCCATTGAAAAGATTGAAATTTTCTATTAATCAAAATTGCACTGCTTTGGGAGGGATAGAGACTTGCAAGACTTCTTTAAAATGGAGTAAGTTATCCATTGAACTTGTGGAGCATTGAATTTTTTCCTAAGTTCCTCCTAGTCCACAATTTTCCCATCTTTTATAATATCCTCTAACTTATTAATCCCTTTTTATGCCCAACATTTTGCTAAGGATCCTTTCAAAAAGGCAAGGGGTTTATCCTTGTGTTTTAAATTCCACCAAATAGACCTTTCCCCACACACTTTATTTTTATTAGTAACAATGTCATTATGAGAGATCAAGTGTCTCACTTGATCTCATCCTCTCCAAATTAAATTTAAAACATCTAAACCAACTACTTTAATAGGGATAAGACCAACAGTGAGGTCACAGAGGTGAAGACCCTTCTATGTTGAGCCTTTACATGGAAGAGCTCTACTAATATTATTTCTAATTAAAATTTTCCATGGTTCATTACCTTGAAGAGCTCTAAATACCAATTTAGCTACAAGGGTTATACCTTGTAATATGAGGTCCTTTAACCCCAGGCCCCTCTTATCTTTACTCATTATACACCATTGCAACTTCACCGCGTGTCTTTTACTGGCTCCCTTATTATATGACCAAAGATAGTTTCTAATCTTCTTCTGAAGGTGATTTAATTGGATTTGGCTAAACAACCAAGAAGAAGTGTAATAAATATTATATGATGAAATAATCTTTTGACAAACCTGGGGCCTCTAGAGACAAGTAGTGTCTATCCCATTGATTTAGTTTCTTATCAATTTTAGTTCTAATCCAATTCCACATCTCTTTGAGATCTAGTTGGATGAAAAAAAAGATCCCCAGATATCTAACTTGATGTCTTGCCTCCCCCCCCACAAGAAATCTCATATTTGTTGAGCCAGGTAGGAGGGTGTTCCTGCCACCCAAGCATGATGGATTTGGGGAGGGAGACTTTACTCCTAGAAACACAACAAGAAAGATCCAATTCAGTCATAAGAAGTTCCAAATTATCTTTATTCAAATCCACTAGTATGGTTGTGTCTTTCACAAACTGTATATTATCAAGCTATTCCCCATTAGGAATAGTTACCCCCACACTTGTGGAGATAAGGAGTTATCCATTAGAAGATAAAATAAGGCATTTGTTGCAATCACAAACAATGCAAGGGAGACTGGATAGCCCTGCCTAATGAATCTAAATAATTTATTACAATCGAATCTACATCCATTAACCTCCACTTGAGAATTATCATCCTTCATCAGTACTTCAACCATATGTTGGAATATTTTTGGAAAGCCTAAACATTCCATCATCATATAATAATGAAATTCCACTCAATTTTGTCATAGGATTTTTCATAGTCGATCAACAACATACTAACATTCTGATTGGAAGCTTTGGCCCAATCTATAGCCTCCCAACATGTTAGGAGGTTTTATAGAATATACCTCCCTTTGACAAAATGATTTTGGGTTGGGTTTATAACATTCAAGAGTACTTTCTCTAGTCTCTTAGCAAGAACTTTGGCCATAATTTTGTAGGGGACATTCAATAGTGTAATTGATCTCCAGTTCTTGATTAATATTTTGTCACCCTCCTTAGGTATAAGATTTATGAGGCCTGCGTTGATCTCTTTTCCAAGATTTCCCTATGTAATAGATTCACCATAAACTTGACAAATATCACTCTTGATCCAACCAATA
This sequence comes from Chamaecyparis obtusa, assembly GCA_027943335.1. Classification (NCBI taxonomy): domain Eukaryota; kingdom Viridiplantae; phylum Streptophyta; class Pinopsida; order Cupressales; family Cupressaceae; genus Chamaecyparis; species Chamaecyparis obtusa. The sequence continues at coordinate 47,586 of BSBK01004033.1, forward strand.
TAACTCTTATATAATTCAACAAGTAGCTCCTCTGGCCCAAGTGATTTTTCATTTCTCAAGGCACCAATATCCCATTCAACCTCTTCAACAGTTGTATCTTTCCCCCATTTTAACCGCATCTTCTACACTAAATCTTTTGGAATTATATTCTTAATTATTTCTCTAACTTCCTCCATTATTGGACCCAAGTTTTCCACGGTGAACAAGACCCCATGGTAAAACTAAAGGCTTTAATAATTTCTATATGATCTTTGAGGTTATTTCCACCTTCCCATATATTATCAATTCTTTCCATAGCTTCTTTATTCTTTAGAAATTGAAAGAAGTATTTTGATCCTTTTTCCCCATGTTGCATCCAATTTAATTTGGCCCTAAAATTAACACTCTAGATCTTAGAATTATGAATCCTTCTCAGAGAGTCCCTTTCTTGAGTCAAGGCCTCTTTAGTAGTCAATTTTTCTAGAGCTTGTTGTAGATACTCTTTAGCCTCTACCAACTTATTATGCAACTCACGTTCCTATTGTCTAGAATCCTTGGCCTTCTTCATGCCTACCACTTGGAACATATTCTCCAACTCTTAGTATTCTACACCCATCTCTCCTCCACACTATCATGGTTATCGAGTACATTGTTGGGAACAATTTTTTGAAGAAAATTGCTACTCAAATTATGTATTGTCTTTGATGTCACATAATGTCATAGTCCGCAACAATCAGTACCTACCGAGCTCAGTGGGTCTGCCTGACATTAAAATTAGTGTTTACCGAGTTCACTCGGTTATCAAAGAAAAATCAGTATTTACCGAGTTCACTCGGTTATCAAAGAAAAATCAGCATTTACCGAGTTCACTCGGTTGTCAAAGAAAAGTTAGCATTTACCGAGTTCACTCGGTTATCAAAGAAAAAGGATTATCAGTGTTTATCGAGTTCTCTCGGTCTCCAAAAGATTGTATAAAATTTCATTATGGTCACCGAGCACTGTCGGCCCTTGAAGGATCTTTGAAAATAAAGTTTGCTTAATTCAGCCGACTGTTATACTAAGTAATGCCGATTTGACAAATCTAAAATCATATAAATAAAAGGTCAAGTGTGAAAAATAAAGAAGAGATATAGAAGAAGATATATAGAAGAAAGACAAGAAAGGTGTGTGCGAAATTGTGAAGGATGACCAGATATCCTTGAGGAGTAGCAGAGACATATTCGATCAGGAAGGATCTCACTTATATAGAACAGAGATCATAATCAGCAAGGCAGTTGCATTATTATACAGGTCATTTTCATTGTTACCTTTTTATCATTGTAACAGTGAATTCTAAATCTCTTAACCAAGTTGGTTTAACAACCATATTGTAAATCCTCTAACAAGGTGACAATTCCATTGAATTATTCTCAAGACCTCTTACCAGGCCACTCCTAGCAGGGTGATTAAATCCTCTAACAAGGTCACACCTAATAGTGTGTTTTGTAACCTTTTACCGGGTTGGCTTCTAACCGGGCATCACTTCAGAAAAGTGAAAATCAGTATCTAGATACATTGGTGGTTTTTTCCATATTGGGTTTCCACGTTAAATCCTGTGTCTCTTGTGTTCTTAATAGTTATCTTAATCATATACAAGTGGTGATGAATATCTAAAAAAATAATTTTACTAATACTCTCTGCATCTACCAAGTTACTGCAATCTATTTACCGAGTGTTAAACAGATAATATTCATTAAGATATCCTAAGGGATCTGGAAAGAAATAATAGGAAGTGTTTTATGGTTGACTGATTCACCCCCCCCCCCCCTCTCAGTCACTTCATCCATATTCCATCAATTGGTATCAGAGCTTTTGGTGCTTGCAGGAAGGGTTTCAAGGACCTAAGCTAAAGATCAAGATGTCTTACAAGAGAGAAATTCCAAAGCTCAATAGAGATAACTTTTCAGCATGGCAAGGTCTCATGAGGCTTCATCTGGCTTCCATTGGTGATTCAGGATGCAAATACATTGATGAAGAATACACAGTTCCTACTGGCGCATTAACTGTTGAAGACATTGCAGAGAAAAAGAGTCATAACACCACGATGATAGACATTGCATCAGCTCTCAGCTATGAAGAATTTGATGAAATTAAAGAATGCACTACTGCATATGAAATGTGGATCAACCTGAAGAAAATATATGGTGGTGATGCAAATGTGAAAAGAGCCAAAGCAGAAAGCCTAAGAGGACAGTTTGACAAGATGAATATGAAAGAAGATGAAAACATTGCAAAATATGTTGAAAGGATCAAAGCAAGTGTTAGTGCAATTAGAGCTTCTGGAGGAACAATCACTGATGAAACTGTTATAAGCAAGGTACTCAGAACATTACTCCCTATCTATGCAATAAGAGTATCAGCTATTCAAGAAAGAAGATGTGAAGCAAACCACAATATAACTTTGGATGCTTTAGTTGGAAGATTGACAGCCTTTGAATTAGACAACTATGACAACTATGTTCCAATTTCCAAAAATATTGAGTCAGCATTTGAGGCCAAGGTTTCACTAAGGAAGAACAAGAAAATAAAAGAAGTTCAGTCAGAAAGTGAAGAAGTATCAGAAGAAAGTTCTGATAGTGATCTCGAAATTGTAGAAGCACTACTTGCAAAGAAGTACTCTAAAGGGAAAGGTAAAACTCCTTTAATCTATTTTTCATGTGAAGAAATTGGACATATTGCAGCTAGGTGCCCAAACAAGTAGGCCAAGGAAGAGAAGAGAGGTCACAAGTACTATGGCAAAAAAAATTTCAAATCATTCAAGGATAAAGGTAAGAAAACATGTTTTATGGCTAAAGATTCTGATGATAGTGAAGAAGAAATTGTCTTTATTGCTATAAAAGATGAATCTGATGATGATGAAGATAAGATGGCACTTATTTCTCATATAAGAAAAGATGATATATGGATAATAGACAGTGGATGTTCACATCACATGACTGGTGACAAGACAAAATTTGAATACCTAGAAGACTGTGATAGTGGCAATGTAAGATTTGGAAACAATGAACCTTGTTGTATAAAAGGAAAAGGAAGAATCTCATTAACCAAAGAACTCATATGTGATAATGCTTATTGGGTTGAAGGACTAAAACATAATCTTCTAAGTGTAGCACAGTAACCGAGTCATAGGAAGAAGTTCAAACCGAGTCACAGGAAGAAGTTCAAACCGAGTCACAGGAAGAAATTCAAACCGAGTCTCAGCCTGAAGTTACCGAGCAAATATCTACTGAGCCAGAGCAACCTGAAGAAGAGATCTTAGAAGACAACAACATGACTCATTAAAAAAGCAAGGAACCTATACTAGCCAAATATGTCAGAAGGCATCATACACCATATCAAATTATTGGAAACAAATCAGATGGTAATATGACAAGAAGTAAGCTAAAAGGTACATGTCTGCTTACTGATTTTGAACCTAGAAATATCAAAGATGCATTGAAAAATGAAAGTTGGATTGAAGCAATGAATGAAGAATTAGAACAAATACAAAAGAACAAAACATGGACTCTTGTACCTAGACCTAAAGATAAGAATGTAATTGGAACAAAATGGGTATTCAGGACTAAGCTGAATGAAGACGGTCAAGTATCTAGAAACAAAGCTAGATTGGTATGTAAAGGTTATTCTCAAGAAGAAGGTATAGATTATGGTGAAACTTTTGCTCTTGTTGCAAGATTAGAAGGTGTAAGAACTCTACTTGCTTATGCAGCACATAAAGGATTTAAGGTATATCAGATGGATATAAAATCTGCATTTCTCAATGGAATTCTTGATGAAGAAGTCTACATTGAGCAACCTGAAGGTTTTGTTGATCCAGATAAAAAGGACATGGTCTGCAAGTTACACAAAGCATTGTATGGTTTGAAACAAGCTCCTAGAGCATGGTATGAAAGACTCCATAACTATCTGATTCAAATTAATTTCAAAAGAGCCAATGATAACATCAATCTGTATATTAAAGAAGGACCGGATGACAAAATTGTATTGGCAGAAATATTTGTAGATGATACCATATTTACAGGGAATGATGATCATTGCAAAGAATTTTCAGAGAAAATGAACAAAGAATTTGAAATGTCTATGTTTGGTTTAATAAAATTCTTTGTTGGTCTTCAAATTCAGCAAAGCAAGAATGGTATATACATTACTCAATCTAAATACATTAAGGAAATACTTAAGAAGTTTGGTATGGAAGATTCAAAACCAATTGGTACACCCATGTGTACTGGACTGAAACTTACCAAAAATGATGATTCAAAAGAAGTAGATCAGACCTTATACCGATCTATGATTGGAAAATTGCAGTATGTAGTACATACAAGACCTGATATTACCTTAGCAGTCGGTATAGTAGCAAGATTCTCAGCAAAACCTAAGGAAAATCATATGATGGAAATCAAAAGAATCTTAAGGTACTTAAGAGGAACTAAAGAATATGGTTTGTGGTATAAATTTGGAGGCAATCTAGACTTAAAAGTGTTTACTGATGTTGATTGGGCAGGGAACATTGATGACAGAAAAAGTACAAGTGGTGGAGCATTTTTTCTTGGAACAAGACTGGTATCCTGGACCAGTAAAAAACAAAATTGCACATCTCAATCCACAGCTGAAGCAGAATATGTTGCTGCTGCAGTAAATTATTCAAATATTGTTTGGTTTAAATAGTTATTACAAGGTATGAAGGTTGAGATCAAAGAACCAGTTGTTATATTTTGTGACAATACAAGTGCAATAAACATTTCGAAGAATCCAGTAATGCATTCCAAAACCAAGCACATTGCTATTAAATATCACTTTGTCAGAGAATTGGTGCAGGACAAGGAAATTAGATTAGAATATATTCATACAAAAGAGCAGATTGTAGACATTTTCACCAAACCATTACCCAAGGATGCATTTGTGTATCTAAGAGGTAAGTTAGGGGTCATTCCCCTATCTGAGGCTCACTAAATATAGTTTTAGTGATGCATCAACTAGAACATGATTGAAAATCAACAAGTTGATGCAGCATATTCAAGGAATCATTGCATATGAATCAATACTTGAGGTACATTAGTTTACACCGGTAATATGTGAATTGTCTTTGGCATGTGTTGTCAAAGAGGGAGTGTCTTTTCTATGTCTTTGCTATTACTTTAAGAAATTTTCAATAGTCAGGAGGAAGAGTTTTTTAAGAAAAAGGAAGTTTGCTGACAGAGGGAGATTTGAATCTGAACCGAGCTAATCCTTTCAAAATTTCTTATGCTATGACATATTGTGTTGCCATCAATGCCAAAGAGGGAGATTGTTGGGAACAATTGTCTAAAAAAAATTGCTATTCAAATTATGTATTGTCTTTGATGTCACATAATGTCATAGTCCGCAACAATCAGTACCTACCGAGCTCAGTCGGTCTGCCTGGCATTAAAATTAGTGTTTACCGAGTTCACTCGGTTATCAAAGAAAAATCAGCATTTACCGAGTTCACTCGGTTATCAAAGAAAAATCAGCATTTACCGAGTTCACTCGGTTGTCAAAGAAAAGTTAGCATTTACCGAGTTCACTCGGTTATCAAAGAAAAAGGATTATCAGTGTTTATCGAGTTCTCTCGGTCTCCAAAAGATTGTAGAAAATTTCATTATGGTCACCGAGCACTGTCGGCCCTTGAAGGATCTTTGAAAATAAAGTTTGCTTAATTCAGCCGACTGTTATACTAAGTAATGCCGATTTGACAAATCTAAAATCATATAAATAAAAGGTCAAGTGTGAAAAATAAAGAAGAGATATAGAAGAAGATATATAGAAGAAAGACAGGAAAGGTGTGTGTGAAATTGTGAAGGATGACCAGATATCCTTGAGGAGCAGCAAAGACATATTCGATCAGGAAGGATCTCACTTATACAGAACAGAGATCTGTAATGAGCAAGGCAGTTGCATTATTATACAGGTCATTTTCATTGTTACCTTTTTATCATTGTAACAGTGAATTCTAAATCTCTTAACCGAGTTGGTTTAACAACCATATTGTAAATCCTCTAACAAGGTGACAATTCCATTAAATTGTTCTCAAGACCTCTTACCAGGCCACTCCTAGCAGGGTGATTAAATCCTCTAACAAGGTCACACCTAACAGTGTGTTTTGTAACCTTTTACCGGGTTGGCTTCTAACCGGACATCACTTCAGAAAAGTGAAAATCAGTATCTAGATACATTGGTGGTTTTTTCCATATTGGGTTTCCACATTAAATCTTGTGTCTCTTGTGTTCTTAATAGTTATCTTAATCATATACAAGTGGTGATGAATATCTAAAAAAATAATTTTACTAATACTCTCTGCATCTACCAAGTTACTGCAATCTATTTACCGAGTGTTAAACAGATAATATTCATTAAGATATCCTAAGGGATCTGGAAAGAAATAATAGGAAGTGTTTTATGGTTGACTGATTCACCCCCCCCCCCTCTCAGTCACTTCATCCATATTCCATCATACATAGTTAAATTGTCTGATGATAGCCACTTCATTAATAACCAAGGATAACTTTAAGAAACCCCCTTTTAGGAAAAAGTGTAAAATCTTGGTGAATCGTACACTATTTTAGGGGGGAATTTGTTTTAATCCAGATGATTTTTTTTTCAAATTCATGATTTTTCATAGTTTGTATTGACGATTTTTTTCCCGTCGAATGAAAGTTTCATAAATTGCTGGCGAATAATTTTCTTTTGAAGTAAAAAATTATAATATATGAGGCAAATAATTTTCTTTTGAAGTAAAAAATTATAATATATGAGGTGAATAATATTTTTTTGAAGGGAAAAAAAATAATTGTATTGGCTAATCATTCGTTAATTATGGGAAAAAAATAATTTATTGGCTAATCATTCGTTAATTCTGGGAAAAAAAATAATTTATTGGCAATTTCCAAAAGATGGGACATAACACGGACACGTAACCTAACCCAAGTTCCTAACATACATACATTATTTTATAATGTTAAATGTATTATTTGAGACCGTTTGATGATCCAAGATCAATGGCTAAAGTTCAATTTCGGGCCCAATTTCTTGAAGGAAACAAAATTGTCCAGGAAGTCACCGGAATGTTGACACGTATCAAATTAGGGTTGTCAACATGTCTGCAGACTACAATGTACACATGTTGGTATCGATAATCACGGTCCTATAGTGCAACTTTTAACCTCTTAACTTGGTAAGAAATAAATGCCTTGTCAGTGACAAGTGACATTCTTTAACTGTCACGCACCACTTCAAAATTTGTACAAACGATATAACTGATTTTTGACAGTTTTGCATTTATGGGAAAGATTTACTGCCAGATATGAAAGATTAAGGACTAAATTTTAATATCTCACATGCATGCATTTAGGGGAAAGATTTACATGAAAGATTTAGAGTCATATTAAGTCCAATGGATTTAATACCATTAAGAAAGAACAATTTATTGCTAAGTAATGATCAAGGATTCAAGGGCTATTTATAGACAATTGTGCTTCATTATTCATCGATTCGTCTTTGCTAGATAATTTGTTTGTTTAGGGTCTGCACTCTGCACTTTGCAAAAAATTTATTTTTAAGTTTTCTGAAGTTTTACTGTTTGAGATGGACACTCCAATTAGGCTTAGATGCACATCTGAGGAGGCCTAGAAGGCCTTTCTGGGTTCCTTTTCTGATGAAACCTTAGAGTCTATTTGTAAGGAGGGTGGGCCTATCGTATTAGAGGCTGTTAAAATGGTGCTAGGCAAAGAGTTTCTGCACAATGAAGATAGGCTTTGGGTCTGTATGGACATTACATCCCATTTTTTGTCATCTCTTCTTGACCTCAAAGGAGAGAAGGTGGAAATGCTAATGTTGCTGGGGAGGATTTTTAAAGAAGAATACCTAGGGGACAACATTAATGTTGTCATGTACGCAGAAATAGGGGTGGGGATCCCTTGGGCAAGTGAAATACCCAAGCTTCTCCTCCCAGGCCAAAATGTGGCCATGCAACCTTTTCTGTTGGGCCTGACTACTGGGCAGTTGAAGCACCATAGGAAATGGGGGCGCTGATTGCCAGGGATTTTCTTCGTAAGTGGTTTATGCTTGATGAAGAGGAGGCTCAGGAGGGGAAATATGGGTGGCTCGATGAATTCTCGCAGTTAATTCTCTTTGCAGAATTCTACTCAAATGGAGCCTTAGGGCAAAATCACTAGTGGACTACTAGTGGTTTTTTTTTTAAAAAACGTACCTCATTTTTGTGTTTTTTTGTTTATAGTATAATAGTAGGTTTCTCTTTGTAGTATTGTATTGGAAGAGTACAATGTAATTATAATTTTATGAAAAAGTATAATGAAAATTTCGCAAGCTTTTAGACTTCTCTGTCACTGTGTTTTATGGGTACAAAAAATGGTTTTTAGACTTCTCTTTCACTATGATTGCAATATTTTAATTAGTTGCTTAAATGCTGTATTTGTGTATTTGACATGTATGATGTAACTTGTAAGTATGTTTCAGTACAAATAAGGAAACATTTAAATGATGAGAATGGTATTTCCATTTTAAAATCTAAATATTTAAAATGTATCAATGTATCATAGTTGTACAATGTAGTTAATATGAAAGATTTACAGAATTTTGAAGGACAAATAAATTAATAAGGCTAGAGAAAGAATTCATGGTTTTCTAATTATAATGTATGAGAATTATATGTGATTATAATTATCAACATTAAATTTATAATCAATAAAAAATATCATTTTAACATTAAGTATACTATAAGTATATAATCAATTTGAAGGACAAGTGAATTAATAAGGTAATAGGTTAGAGAAAGAATTTATGGTTTTCTAATTATAAGGTATGAGAATTATATGTGATTATGATTATCAATGTTAAAGTTATAATCAATAAAAAATATCATTTTAACTGTAAGTATACTATATAATCAATAAAAAATATTACTTTAATTGATAACTCATGTTTGAGAAATCTCATAATCTCTAAACACTAACTTAAGTAATATTATTAAAAAAATAGTATAACATTTAACAATGTCCGACGTCCATTGCAAATAACTACCATTGGATGAGAACAGATCGACGATGTACAATGGACTTCAGAATGAAAGGGAAAAGCAACCCCATCTTTTCAAACCCTTTCCAGAGTCATGACACGTGTCACTAAACACATTCCCCTCACTAAACATTAGTCGCAGTCTACCAACAATGTCATTTCAATTTGATGATGACATGACACGATGAGTTAATGGGAGTGGGACCCATAGGGCCACCTCACCACTGACGGTGATTAACAATGAAATTTTGACCGTTGGATGATTATAGATCAATGGCCAAAGTTGTATTTCAGGTCCAATGGGAAAAGTAACCCCATCTTTTCAAACCCTTTCTAGAATCATGACACGTGTCACTAAAGTTAAACATGTTCCACTCACTAAACATTAGTCGCAGTCTACCAACAATGTCATTTCAATTTGATGATGACATGACACGGTGAGTTAATGGGAGTGGGACCCACGGGGCCACCTCACCACTCACGGTGACTAACAATAAAATTTTGACCGTTGGATGATTGTAGATCAACAAATGAAGTTGTATTTTGGGTCGAATGGGAAAAGAACCCCATCTTTTCAAACCCTTTTCAGAATCATGACACGTGTCACGACTCACTAAACACATTCCACTCGCAATCTCTCACGGTCTACCATTTGTCAACAACGTCATTTGATGATGATGTGACACGTTTGACTCATTAATGGGACCCACATTAATGTGACTAACAATGAGTCATGAGTCTCATGACATTATGATCATTGGATGATTGTAGATCAATGACCAAAGTTGTATTTCGGCCCGAAAGGGAAAACAAAACCCATTTTTGCAAACCCATTCCAGATTCATGACATGTGTCCACTCACATGGTCAGTGAGTTAGTGACAAGTGTGACGGCTGTAGATTGTACAATTTTTGTGCTTAAAGTTTCCAAACTAAATTGTCATTCATAAGTATAAACTATAAGTAGTCTGTAGATTTAGATAGGGGTTACGGATTCTAAATTTCTAGGTTGAGGATTCATGTCTGAGCCTGAGGAAAGCAAAAAAGTCTCTCAGCTCTCTTTCCAGTCATAGTCTACAAAAATTGAAACTAAGGGTAACGGGTAACTTCTAAAATCTTGAACACCTATGTCCCGCATTTTAAATTTTTCAAATCTCTTCATTTACAACTTTACTATTTATATTATATAAAAAAAATTAGCCTGTTAGGGTTTAATCAAATCAACTTTATTGTTTATATTTTATAAAAAAAAATATCATGTTAGGGTTTAATTTTGAATCACCCCTATAAATTGTAGGCTTGTAGCTGTGTATAAATATTTGAATTTTCCTACGAGTAAATAGTGATACTGCTTACCAACTTACCACGATGGGCAAAAAAAATATCAAGAATAAGACTACGAGTAAAAGGCCAAGTCAAATACTGGAATTCCACAATTTGCTTAAAACACTAGGTTTCACTGATTTATTCCATGATACTTATGATCCTATTATTCATGGAAATAAGGGAATAATGGAAATTAGATTTTCACTTGAAAACAAGTGGAACCATCCAAATAAGGCTTCAATTTTTTTTTCATTTAACCCCGTGATAAATGTAAGGGCAAATAAAATTGGATCGTGGGTTGTTAGGTTGGCACACATGGTGTTACCTCAAGTATTCCCTTGCCTAGAAATTGTCATGGTTTGCGCTGAAAATTATGATGAAAATAGAAAAGCAATTGTCAATAAAAATACTCAGGAGGAAATTTTGTCCATAACCAAGAGTGAATTTGCTAGTCTATTGAACCTAGGGTTTCAACAACAAAACTCAAACGTGCACATTGACTTGGGAAAGCTGGCAAAGGATTATGAAAAGTTAGACGTAACATAGAGAGATTCTTATATCAGAGGAATAACAAATGGTTATAGTCTGAGTCTAGATCATAAGCCTCCTTATGATTATGATATTTTTGTGCCATGGGCATAGGATAGTATTTCCTTGCTAGCATTTTGTTTGAGATTGGATAGTAACAAACAAGTGGGTGCCAACATTCTTGAAATGCTTTTTCATATTCATTTTGAAAAAGAACCAGTAAAATATTGTTTTATTGAGCACATTGTTTGTTGCATGCAAGATCAATTACTAATGATTCAAAGAGGTTCACAAAAGACATCTAGATTCACAACCTACTTGTGCTATCTTCTCTTAGCAAAGCATCGTGTAGTATTTCAAACAAACAAGCTTTGCAGTCAGGGCCAAAATCCAATATATGAGTGGACACCTCAGATAAGGATGATTGATAACAAAAGGAACTACAACAATTTTGTAGACTTCTTTTTGGCACCAATGTACCATAAAATTATAAGCACTCTGATGCCTAGAATGCCTATTACTTGTAGAAATTGCATTCAACTGGGAAGTCGATTACAATTGGCTGGCTGGTACTTAATGGAAGAGTACAGTGTGTTAAGGTTTTACGGTTCAGAGGTAGAACCCTACAAACTTCCAATACATGTAACAGAGAGGGTATTTGCATTGGAATATGTACAACATATGGAGAGCACAAATGTACTCTTTAATGGTCAACAAAAGAAAATGATATTTCCTTCCTTGCCTTTCTCACTTGGAGGGTTCACATTTGAGAGAAGAGGATTCAAAGTGGCACACGCCTTTTTTTCAATTTTTCACTTTGATGTTGACAGTCATTGGCAGTATGATCCACTCAACATAATTGGAACAAAACTTAGAGAGAATAGGAACTCTGCAAGAAAATGTCAACATGAAAGTATGCCATTGATTGAAAAATTTAAAAACATGGAGTCCTAGGATGAGGTTAGAAAAGAGATGGAGAAATATGCTACTAAAAATAATGTCAATACAGGAATTGTCATCACAAATTATGGAATTGGACAAACAGAAAGGAAAAGTGCAGGCCATGAGTATGACATTGTCCGATTTCTACTAGAAAGCTACTCAACCATCTACAAAATCTATTCCAAAAGAGCTAATGAATGAATGTATTGATGATAATTGGACTCGAACCAAAATTTCTAATTTTTGGGAAATGAGGAAGAATCTCGGTGAGCCAAAGACCTCTGCAGATCTTTATGACATGGAAGAGGATACAATGTTTAATGAATTGTGGAATAAGGAGCATCCAGCTGAAGCATATCCAGATGAAAATTACCAGGACCAAGATTCTGTGAATCCCACATCTAGTGTGAATCACACATCCAGTAAAGTATATTCAATTAGTAGAGGAGTTGATACATCCAAAAAAGATCAATATACCAAAGGAGCAGACATTATAGAAAAAATAGGCTACCAAGGTTTTGGTGGTTTGGGTCCTACTGGAGAAGGGGTTTGGTTTGCACTTGACCTAGCAGCTCCACCAAAACATGGTGAGAAACCAGGCCTTGGGCTTGGATTTCAATCATCAAAATCATCAACTCAGTCAATTCCATTTGGTTGAAGCACTCAGATTCAATCTAAATCAATTGCCACTCCCACAGCTATGGATATCATGGGTACAACTACTAGTGGTTCGAAAAGGACATTACAGATAGACATAAAAACAATTGTTCCTAGAGATCAAGGCAGTGTAAAGAAGCAAAAGGTTTTGACAAGTATTGGTACAACAATGCCAATGGTGACTATGACTCCAACAATTGCCCAACCTTCGGGACAAAACCCTTAGGCTCAGAATAGTCCAAAAAATCCATTTGTAATGGGTCAGGGTGTTGCTAATCCTCATGGTGTAATTAGTAGCACCATAGGAAACATAGGTGGAAGCTCCTACATCAGTGCAAGTGCTATTTCACCATTCAAACATTCAATTGTGTCACAAAACCCTGATTTTTGTTACAATGATTTTGTAACTAACTATGAACAATCAAAAAATAGGAATAGACAACATAGTAAGACAATGAAGATGGAAGCAGTTGCTGCAGCTCGTGATGTAGAACCTGCAACAAACAGGCTATTTCCCATGTGAACCAAATAAAGATATGATGGAATTCATGGTTGTTATGCCTCCAGCTATAGATAACAATCCACTAGAGAGTCAGTTAGATCCATCTCAATTTCAAGTTAGCACCCTCCAAATGGATTTATCCAAAATTTAAAAATGTGGACAAGATAAATGTGTCCAAAATGACCCACCAAGTGGTCTATAGTTCAGTGATGAAGTTGGAGAGAGAGAAAGGAAAGCTTCAAGGCACAATAGATAAGTTAAAGGCAAACCTAGCAAATGTAAAGGCAAATGAGAAAGCAGTAGAAAACAGGTGCAAAGAATTAGAGAGAAGGATAAAAAATTCATCCTCTAAAGAAGCAATTGGAGTTGGACAGCAAGAACTTATGGACGCAGAACTGAAATCTCAGAGGGAAAAATTGGAACAAGCGAACAAAAACTTGAGAATGAAAAAGTTTCTTCATTAAGTTTTTACAAAAACTTGGAGAGTGCGGGAAAGGCAACCAATAACTTAAAGAAAGAATTGGAAAATGAGAGGGTAAAAACAAAACAGTGGGAAGAGAAAGAAAAAGAGTGGGAAGAGAAAGCAGAGCAAATAAGAAAAGATAGTGAACACCAGTTCTCAAAAATGAGAGAAGACCTAAAGAAGGCAAATAATACAATTAAAAATTATGAAAACAGCTTGAATGACCATGTAAATAATATAGTCAAGCGAATAAAAAAATACTTCTGGGGCCAAATAAAGATGTCTTATGATAGGTTGTGTGATTGGTTTGAACTTAATGAAACTCTTACAAATTTTTTTGGGAAGCTGAAAGAGCACATTGAGAAGAACAAAAGTTTTTGTCAGAGACAGAAAAATGCAAAGTAGATTATGCAAGAAATCAATAGAAGCAGTGATAGGCATTTGGTAAGCAAGGGAATTCAGGACCGCATTACTGCAACAATAAAGGCAAACTCTGTCTTTCAAAAATGTCAGAAACTAACAGAAGCAGAAGAAAATGTTGCCTTATTCGGGCCAAAGCTCACCAAGATGAATAGTAAAACAAGCAAATTGATATCTCTTGGTTTGCCGAGTCCTGGTCCTGAGTACTCATCAACAAGTTTCGTTGGAAGAGAAGCTTACAAAAAAAAGTTGGAGGACACAGTGATGTCTGATTTAGGCAACCTTCCTCAAGACAAAACTTATGAAGGCATTGCAAAGTGCATCAAAACATTCACAAATTTGAATGCAGTAATGGAAGGAACATTGCTTTCAACTCACTTTTCCAAGTATGGATGGCTGATGAGGTTGTAGGTCATGTACTATAACATGACAAATTTTTCCATTCCAACCGACGAAAAATGGAGCATACTAAAGAAACTGACCGAATCATCTTGATCTCATCAATCATAGTATGTGAAAGTACTTTCAGTTTCAATCATCTCTATATCTTTAGTATATATCTTTGATATTATCCTAAATACTAGAGTCTAGAATTGAGTTTAAAGTAACAAGTTTGAACTTTGTTTTTTGAACAGGATGAATGTTGGAGTCTTGCAGATGCTATTGCCAATGCTAATTTACTAAACTGGCCTGTCAAATGCAAAAATGTACAACTAAAGTTGTAGAGATGTTGTAGACTTGTAGTTGTCTTACTGATTTAGATTTTGAGACTTCTCACTTCACATTAGGCAAATCAACCTGAAGCTGTTGTTGCTCCCTTGTTTCTATAAAAGGGAATTCAAGGTCATTGGCTTAGGGTAATGAAATTGAAATTGGGTAATGTGCCAAATTGCCAATGGGTATTGAGTCATTGAGTTTTGTAAACAGAATCATAGAGTTGTGTTCTTACTAGTATGTATGAATGAATTGTTACATTGTATCATATTTGTAATTAAATTAATGAGAATCAATATTTCTAACTCTAAGAATTCTAACATATGAATTGCTATGTTGTCAAAATAAATAATGAAAAATCTAGAAGAATTGTACCATATGAGCTGAATAATGCAAATGAAAACCATTATTAATTATGGAATTGAATCTTGATGACATTATCAACCACATTCATGTTTTTGACATTGGAATATGCTATTATGCATGATTGATGATGAGATACAGAAACTAGCAGTAGACTTCAGGAAAAAGCTTAATAAATACCTAGGAGGCTAGGACCTGCTACTTCTACGATGGTTCAACTTCAAGATGCCACATCATATCATCATTGAGATCGTCAGAGTCAGCGCCATCAACTTCATAGATTCCTTGGTTCTTCGATATGTTTTCTTCACTCTACATACCACCGCTTAACTGATGTTCACCGCTAGCAGTACCAGTACCAGTACATGAGTCAATGACATCATTATCTCTGGCATTCCCACTCCTAGTCCCACTTTGGTTTGAAATGTTTCCCAACCCTCTTCTCTAACATTTCTTCCTCCACAATTTCAATGCCCTTTCATAAGGAAAAGTATTGAATTCATACCTAGATGTATAGAGCCTCAAGCAATTTTCCAAATTCTTGTCTAGTTTGTTTCTTAGCTTTGACTTTAGGAATCCCAAACCACTGAAAACTCTCTCATCCTCCACCGACCCCAATATCATGGTCAAACACAAATCAGCAAGGAACTGAAATATTCTGATATTGAATTAGTCAACAATTCGCTCTTAGCTAGATTTTTCCAAAGCCTTGATACCAATCCATCTTCGCAAGGGTTCTGCATACTATTATATTGTTCCCTCATTGTTATTGAAAAATGACCTGATTTCTCTCTCAAACGATTTCCATCTAAAAGTCCATTTTGAGTTACTCCATTTAACTCTTTGGTTTTGCAGAAATGATCTATCAAAGTTTTTGATTAAGGAAAACAGGTTTTAATGGGGCCCTGAAACCCTTATAGAGTTAAAGCTTAACAAAGATATAGCATTGAAAGTTTACATTAACAAAATAGCCATAGCAAAAAGGAGCAGCTAGACACAGTCCACCAACAAAGCAAACAAAAAGTTTGAAAAATAGAACTAGGGACAGAAACAGAAAACTAGGCCAAACACAAAGCTAGGAGAGATGCTCAAGAAAACTCTCTGAGGATATCCATCGTATGAATCTCTAGCTCAGACACCTTATCTACCGCCTCCTTAAGGTCAGCCAAATCTTTATCGGGTTCCATTTTGAGTTACTCCATTTAACTCTTTGGTTTTGCAGAAATGATCTATCAAAGTTAGTAGCCTAGTTTTAAAATCTTTCAGATTGTTCATACTCCAATATCGAGGAAACACAATAGCCATGGATTAAAGTAGTTTGACTAGAGGGAATCTTTCTCTAATCTGTGAGGAAAGATCATAGGCAATGTGCTTCACAGGAGCTGTTACAGACTCAACGATCTTGGTAAAGTCTTCCCTTTTAATACTTGATACTCACCGAGTCTTGGTGTTCTTTCCTGGTTCCTCAGACTCAATCTTGGCAAAGTAGTGCATTGGTATCTCAACTCCATGAACTTCTGCACATAACTCCCCATTTGAACCAATTTTTAAAAATTTATCAGGATTGTCCAAATCTATGACTTTCAACCAGCTAGCAAATTTTACATCACCTTCACATAATTGATAGAGACTATCGAGCGCAACGCATGTTAATTTACGCAGCGAAGCATATTCTACAATATACATAGCTCTTTGTTGGGCCTTTTTCATTAAATTTATCATTTCCTCAAGCATGGGGATAATACCTGCTAATGTTAACAGTGTCTCTACATTAGTTAACATTGCCAGTAGCACAGGAAATTTTGGTTGCCCTACTTCATCACGACTTGAGTTCATTAGACCAAGCAACAATTGATATTCTAAAAAAACTCAACATGCTGGTCCATCCAAAGAGATCCATCTGGTATCATTATCCTTAAGAAGCTTGTTCCTGTTGGTTAGTCCTTCGGCAAAGTGTTGAAATTCCCTCAATTGTTTCAGACTTCGACAAAAGTATTGGTAGAGCTCTTTGATTGAAGCTTTTATTTTTTGTACTGGAGCATGCTTGCTGACAACTCCAAAAGCTAGATTCATTCTATGGGCCATGTAGTGAATGGGAGTAATGTAGGGTGTAGAAGAAGATTGTATCTTTGTGCAAAGACTGCCACTGTGGCCTTGCATTACTAAAGCTCCATCCGCTCCAACACACACCAACTTTTTAGCAATGGTCATGTCATTTATACCTCCATATTCAATTAGAGAACTCTTTACTAGTTCAAATAAATTTTCCGCCGTTGCATTATCCCTCATTTTAGCAACAATTAGTAGATGAGGTTTGTGAACAAAATTTTGTATAGTATAAACATGCATGCATACCCAAGAAGTATTGTCTACTGGTGTAACCTCATCTAAAGACAATGCAATAAAATTTGAATCTTTAATCTTTGCCTTCAGATCCTCTTTTTCAACCTCGACAAGACAACTTGCCCATTCCCATCCAATGTTTACTAACTAGTGACTGTTAGGATAGTTACGAACTTTTAGAAAGTGTAATAAAGCACCCAATGATGGGTAGTATGTCATAGGATGCCCTCTGCTCAAAATATTAAACACAACACTTAACTGAAAAACTTTTCCCATTAGTTCTACTTCTAATGCTTTTCCAAAACAAGCTTCAATAGAGCCTTTAACTTCACCAAGCTTCATTTTTATATTATGCTGAAATTCATATAATTCTACATTTCTAACATGCTGAGATTCCTCCTTTGTTTTCCATCTTAACACTAATTTTTGAACTCCATCTATGGTTTTCTTTTCATAAACTTTACCCATATGCTTCTCTATGGTGTCAATTTTTAGTTGCAACCTCTTTTCCTTCTTATTTATCTAGCTGCAAATCTTACATCTGCATTCTACCAGAGGCTCCCCTTCAATTGGATTATCTACTGGTTCAATGAATGGATACTTTGACACCCATTCTACTTGAAAATTCCTCGACAGATCCCACATTCTATCATTCTTTGATTTTTATTTTCTTTTCTTCCCTGCAACATCATCTTCTCTGACATTCTCAGTCTCATCCAAGTCGATTATATCATTATGGCTACTCTAGGTATTTAACTAAAAATCTTCTTCAAGTTCATCATGATCTGAGATATCAGGTTCACTGACTTCTTCCATATGTCATGTAGGTTCAGCTTGAGGTTGTGAATCTTGAAAATATTCTTGTGATGAAGTAGCTTCCCGATTTTGGCTAGAAACATTTCCAACACCATGACCAAAGTACGATGATAAGGCTCTACATTTTTTTGGCCTCTCTTGGCTTTCCCCAGGCCCATATGCTAGAGCCTTACCCTTATTCTTGTTCTACATCTCGATTCTTCAACGAAATAAAGGCTACCAGCCTACCAGTGAAAAAAAAATGTAATAAAAATGTTTACTTGTAGTTGTTGAAGAAGTGACAAATGACAATAGAAATATAATATACAATGTTTACATAGTCGCGGAATAATAATCACTTACCTTTTCCTCAAATTCAATTGTAGTTGTGACTCGCCAAAGAAGTCAAGACTCAATAGTCTGAACTTCGCTATCGATCAAATTGAACCGATCCAAATTGTGTACAATAACACTGATGTATGAATGTGTTTA
This sequence comes from Chamaecyparis obtusa, assembly GCA_027943335.1. Lineage (NCBI taxonomy): Eukaryota > Viridiplantae > Streptophyta > Pinopsida > Cupressales > Cupressaceae > Chamaecyparis > Chamaecyparis obtusa. The sequence goes on from BSBK01004033.1 coordinate 66,196, forward strand.
TACAAATCTTTTTTGGTGAATTGGGCGGAAGGTATTAGGTCGATGTCCAAATATTTGGTGAAGCCCGCTTAATTATAACACATCTTGTGTTATTTCCTAGGCAATTATGAGTTGTCCAATACCATAATCGATTAATAAAGGTGGCGAAAACCTATTGGTTTGAGACACATGTCTATAAAATGGCTGGTGAAGTTGGGGCCGCCTAAAAAAATATATATATAACTATTGGTGAATATAGGCCTTCCATTTGAGGCCACTTAGAAATTATAGGCGAATGATAAAAATATATCGTGCCCAAAACGTATATGCCATTGGCAATAATGTGAAAGAAATGGACAAAAATTAATAAACCACTGGGTGATGGACCCGAGCATTGGACCCAATTTTAATAAATGTGGGGCGATATGGTCACTCCCATATGGGAAAAAAAATCACCAAATCATGGGTTGCCGACAAGCGACATTCGCCAATTCGCGAATAATCGCCACTAAAGTTTTCATTGTTAATAACATCCTCATCTTCCAATAGTTTATTATTTAAGGAAACGACATTTTTATTGCCTCTTGGGATAACTGGGGAGTTATTCATGGATGTCTCTACCACAAAGGGTGATGGTCCAATAATGTATAAGGAACAACCTTAAATCAAGATCCTTTCCTCTCTTTTTTGAGGTTGAAGGTGTTTTTATTCATATAAAATTAGTCAATTCTATTATAGATCCTTTTGCACCCTACTAAAAATGACACCAAGCGAACCATATTCTAGGGTATTCATTCTTGATTCTAGCCAAGGGTTCAAAAAGATTAAGTTTGTTCATCATTTTTTACCAGAAGAATTTTTCTTCTCCTTTCCACTCAAACCAAGTGCCCCCAAGTTTTTATTGAGCTCTTTCAACCATGTTAAAGTCTTCACCTATGATCTAGGGCACATCATCCAAATGAAACATCCATTTCAAAAGTTCCACTCTCTCCTTGTAATTGTTAGGGGCATAAACAAAAAAAAATAAAAATTTTTGACCCTTGTGACTAAGAATCACCCACACCACTCGATTGTAAGAAGAAGACCCCCATTCCAAGACAACACATTTTTATTTTTGGCCTATCAAGATAGCGGTCCCCCCTTTACTCCTGCAATGATTGGTGGTGAAGAAATCAGAATCCCTCCAAATGCATCTCAGGATGATTTCCATATTAAATGCAACTTCTTTAACTTATTGAAGGAGAAAAATATTCATGTTTCGCTTTATGTTTAGGAATCTCTTAACTATATATTTTTGTTTAGAGACTCAAGTCCCCTCACATTCCAACATGAGAATTTCAATTCCATAGGGATCATGAAGAAGTATCTATAGAAGTCTTGAATCTATCATAGCACTTGGGCATTACACCCTTAGGGAGATTTCTATCCTGCCTAGAGATAGTTGACCCAAGTGGCCTACCCATCTTCCTTTTAACCTTGAATTTAGAGGTTTTTTAAAGCCTCCAAGATGGTTTTAGTGTTCATCTCCTATTTTTTTATCCCTCTTATATTTGGCTTTTTTCTTATGATTCCTACCCCTTATCGATTCCAAAGCTTCATCCATCACTTCCCTTTCTGGCTTGTAGTTATAAGGGGCGATGGCCCACTTCAAATCCTCCATGTATGAAGCATTAGATATCTTACTCAACCCCTCAATATTTGAAGAAGGCTCATTCCTCATCCTCAATTGATCTCTAATAATAGCACCAAGATGGAGAGGTATAGGAGGGGTAGGCATTGTAGGGATCACAATAAGGGAGAAGTTGGAGAGATAGTCATTATAATCATTGGCATCCTTGATAGACTCAAGAGTATCCCCATCAACTACCTCATCTTGATCATAGTAATCAATCACAAAAGATTGGGCTTCTCCACTCTTCTAAATGCCTTAGGATCCACTTTAGAGCTAGAAATAGGGTCCACCCTGTTATCAAGAGTGCACCTCTTAGGGAGATTAGATGTCTTAATCAAGTCAAATTCCTTTGATTTATTCAATTATTCCAAGGAAGATTCAGAATCCCCTCCATTCATGATAATATTTTCTATTCTCTTACTAATCTTAGAGACCCTTTTAATTTTGTTGATAGCCATTTGTTGAACATTTAGAGTTTTGTTCTTTTGGGATCCATCAATAGGTGAGGAGACCTTCTTAGGATCATATTTTTTACTTAGAGATTCTTTTAGCCCCTTTAACCTTTCAACCATAACATCTCTATGACTATCATATACAAGGATGAGTACATGCAGATTCTTCTTAAACAAGGTTAGGTTTTTACCTAACTGTAGTTCTTGTTGGGTCTCTAATTCCTTATCATTGCATTTATTTTTTTTTGTTATTGAAAGAGTTCATCTGGTCCTTAGATTTAGAGTTAGGGGTTGCATTATTGTTAGAAGCTTAGAAATTAGGTATCTCATTTTCCTTGCCCTGGTTCAGTATAGGGAAAGTTCACCTATGATGCTCTTCTCTATGGTAGAGGAAGCAAACATTTAAGCTCCCAAGTATTTCAATTGGGAAAGAGACCGATTCATACTCCATTTCAATTCTCAGGACCTCAAGGAGGTTTGTACAAACATTGATAGAAATAAGAAGCCTAACATCCATGTGAGGAAAAAGAGAGTTAGATTCTTCTATCTTAATAACCCTAAAAACCATTTCCAAGGTTTTGGGTTGAAGTTTCCATAAGTAGGGCGAACACTCTTGATCATGACCCATTTAGGGAATGATAGGGAAGTAATTTCATCTTTGTTAGGGACCATTAGATAGCCCTCAAATTATAGGGTCCAATGTTCCAAAATTGGCATTTAGCAACTTCTTTTTGGCAGTTAGTGTTTTTGAAAAAATTATAAAAAGACCTTTTTGAATCATCCTACAAAAAGAATATTGAAACCCTACTTTCAAGTTCCAAATTTTATACATCTAGTTGTTCATGAAAGCACATGAGGGAAGCTTGGAGATATCTCGGGCTACTAGGAATATCATAGAGTCCTTAAGTCTACATTTTTTAGAAGAAATAGTTTTAGACATAGGGAGATTAGGCCTAACAATAAATTGAGCAATAGAGGAATTCTTACCTCCTTCGGGTCCATCGAGAGAAAAAGAAACCATACATGGAGAAGATTATTGCACAAATCTAGTGTCTATGGGAAGTGAAGACACCATACAAAACTACCACTTAAAACATTTACTAACATATTAATCAGGTCAACCTCCCAATGAATAGTCAAAAGACTACTCACATGAATTTGTGAGTCCTCCTCAAAGTTATCCATCATTTTTGCCTTCACCCATACAAAACTACCACTTAAAACATTTACTGACATATTAATGAGGTCAACCTCCCAATGAATAGTCAAAAGACTACTCACATGAATTTGTGAGTCCTCCTCAAAGAAAGAATTAAATGCCCTAGTTGCAGAGTAGACGACATTGGATATGGTTTTTGACAATGCTAATTATTTCTATATTTCCACCTCTTTTATTTGTCACTAACTAAAAAATATTCTTTTCATTCAATTTAGTTTGACTAATCAATTAACGTAGTCTTCTCAATCTTGCAATCAGTCTTCTGTTCAGTCTATTCGTCTACTCTCAATCAATTTAGTTTATTATCCAATCAATTATATCATACTATATCGTCGAAAAATGGAAGCACTTCCATTTAGGATAGGTTTAGCCCTCCAAGTAAGTGGTCTGGGGTCATGTCAAGTGCCTTTGAGTGGGTCTTTGACTAGATATGGATTTTTCTCTCTGTTCTACTTCTCTCTCCACCTGTTTCCAGCCTCTTTC